>LYUA01000882.1:53310-71285 GCA_002093875.1 Calopteryx splendens | reverse complement strand
AAATCAATTATCAAATCTTTGGCCAGGGTCTCCTTGGGATTTTTAATTAGACACTATTTTGAATTAATTATCCTTGAAATGCCAAGTTTTTATAGAATTTAGTCACCTTATAACAATGCATAAAATGGGCTTGGTAACACATTTTGGATCATTTTAAAATGAGAGGTTTGGGAAAGAGTTCTTCAGCTATTTCTTGTTTGGGAAATACATCTCAAATGAGGAATCTTTAATAAGGTATATGTGGGAATCTTCTTTAAGGAGATCCATGATCTAGATTGTAGTATCTTGCCACTGTAAATGACCCTATGGGGTTTTTTAATTCATGAGCTTGCATATTCACAATTTTTCCACAGGGTCCTTCTGGTCCACCCGGCAGGCCTGGAGCTCAAGAAGCTGGAGAGGTTGTTCCAGGGGCGGTAGGTCCACCTGGCATCCCTGGGGAGCCAGGATTGCCAGGCCCAGTTGGACCAAAGGGAAGCAAAGGATCTCATGGAGACAGGGGGGAGGTTGGACAAAGGGGAGACAAAGGCAAGGGATCAATACTCACATTTTTTTCTCTCAAAACTAGAATTGATAGAAATATTTATCTCCTGTGTCATTTATTATAGACATTTAAATAAAAATGCATCACTCCAAGCCGTATCACATCAGGTAGAGCTTTCAGCTATGGACTATGACTGATGCATCAATCAACTAAATCCAAGTGATGATGATCTACCATTAAACTAGGAAACCAAGGGAGGCACATGGAAAGGAAATGTTCCACCAACTTGAATGTGTGAATTGCAATCACCATCAGGCATAGTTGAGCATCAGTTCCTCCATCATGTGTCAAACCTACCTTTGAATTGATTAATGGTTATTTTATTTTATCCTTCTAAAAATTAATTATACACTTAAATTAAATGTATTAAAAAAATTAGTGGTCACATTATCAAAATTTTGTTAAAATATGAATTGGGAATATTATGTACGCTGCTGCTTATTCATCACATTTACTGAAATTATTGCGTAGAACCTTAAAATGCCAATCATGACTCCAAGAGAGAATTGAATCACATAGTTCCATGAATATGGGAATAACCTTCAACAAATTTAAAGTAATATCAGTAAAGAAAAATTTTGTTTTAAATAATGATTTATTCTAACAGCTAATCTGGGTAGGTACATAGTATGATACAATGGTAGTAAATTGGATGATTCTTCAGTTTATATTATGGGATTGGGGCAGTCTATATACACTTAATTCAATCATTTGGCTGCTTCACAAGGTGATAGGCTTGTATTTGGGAAAGAAAAATCAATTCACAATTCCAAAATTCAGAATTGCATTAAAGAAGTCATATTTAACTCCCAATTAACATATTGCCTCTGCTCCTGCCGCCACTTATTTTTCACATACATTAAAATATATCCTTACTCTGATCAAGTTATCTGTAACTACCAGCTATGGTATTAGCTAATGATAGACATTTTTACTTTGTAGATTTTATATTTTTCCTCATATTCTCTGAATGCAAGCCCAATACGGATGGCTTCAGTGATTTTAAGATGAAAATGGAGTCAAAAAAAACAAGTGCAATAGATTAGAATTGTGATTTTTCCAACCATTAGGTGACCGAGGTGAGTCAGGTCGCAATGGGATTGATGGGTTAAGAGGATCTCCAGGGCGTGACGGTGGAGTGGGCCAAACGGGCCTTAAAGGAGAGCCGGGACAGCCTGGAGTTCCAGGTTTGATTGGATCCCCAGGACTTGTGGGACTGCCTGTGAGTATGATATTATTTTATCTAGCACCTACACCTGTAGCTAGAGGATAGACTACTTTTTATGCAGAGGAAACATTTTATAGTCCCAGAAGACAAGACATGTGTTACTGTGAACCCTCAGTCAATGATTAGTATAGTAAATTTCACAGAAAAAATATGACATATCCGGGGTCCGAACCCAGAACCTACTGATTTTCGAAGTACAATAACAGCAGAAAATTATTGTGGCAATAAACATCAATTACCAAACCCTAACCCCTATAGGGATTATTGAACATTTTTTGTAATCACATTGATAATTTTTTAAATTTGATTTCCATCAAAATCCCAAAATTAATCACTTATTTCAATATCAATAACACTCTTTTTATCTATACCTGAGTTTTTGTGTACGGAACTTAATGTGATTTATACAAAATCGTGATATCATGATGATGATAAAATAATGGGTGCTCATGTACACTGCCTTAAACCCATGTCATATGGCTTGATTCCCAACATCAACTTGTCTTCCACCCTCATATTGGCCCACTTACTTCCCTTGATGGTATATCTATAGGGAGCAGCAGGTCCCCCTGGAATACCAGGGCATGCTGGGCAGAAGGGAGATGCTGGGGAGCCAGGACAACCCGGTTTACCTGGAGCCGTGGCCCAGGCTGGTGATCCTGGGGCTCCAGGGCCTCCAGGGCCCATAGGGCCTCAGGGAGAAGATGGGGAGAGGGGTGAGAAGGGAGACAGTGGAAGTCCTGGAATGATAGGACCACATGGACCAGTAGGGTTACCTGGAGCGCAGGGACTTCAAGGGGAGGAAGGAGAAGCGGTATGGCATACTTGAACACATTCTTATTTACATTCTTAAAAATTATTGTTACCAAGCAATATTTTTGTTTTTCCCATTTTTATTTTTTTTTTCATTTGACTAACTTATTATGCTTCAGATTTGTTGTTTCTTGTTTTAATTTTGTGTCAATATCATTCATGATAATTTATTTCCAAGTATATAGTAGAATTAACTGAAAAAGGGGTAACTATGTAATGATTGGATATCTATGTATTTCATTTTATCTTTGGGGAAGGACATTTCATTCATGACAACCACCAAATTTTAGGAATGCTTATTAATGCATATTCATTTGTCAACACACTTTTATTTATATCCATTTAGAGCTAAAATGAGCATTTTGTTTTTCTTTAGGGACCTCCTGGGCAACGAGGTGAGGCAGGGCCAAGAGGACATGAAGGACCACAGGTAGGATGCGTGTGCCAAAAACATCAACCCTGTAACATGATTATTTAGCTAAGCATGACATATTGGCTACTAAGAAAAAAAAGCAATATAACTGCTACACTAAAAAATACAATGTTGATTGATATAATAAAATGGTAGGATATTAAGATAAAATAAAATATGGAAAAAGAACTCTTATGTATGAGGGTTGTTCAAAAATGAAAAATAATAATATTTTTTATTCTCATAATTTATCTGTCACAAATTTAATTTTATGTTATATTTTTAGCTAATTGTGTAATGTATATGTGTTACAAGTTTCATTGATTTCACTTTAGTATTGCGGTAGCCATTGCAAGTTGTAACATGATTAGTTCACCGACAGCAACAATGGAGGAGGGAGACAATACGATGCATTGAAATTTATCCAAACTAATCATCAGTGCCTATATAACACTACAGGAGGTTTACAGAGAATCTGTTCTTTCCTATAGCACAGCTAGAAAAGTATTTTATGGTTTAAAGAGGGGAGACAAAAAATTTCAACGGAAGGTGGATCTGTAGCTCCAGTCGCTGCACTTAAACATTAACACCGCTGCTTCCATTGTGTGAGCAGATTGTCGACTAATTTTAAGAGCACTATCAGAAATATTGAAACTTTCATTGGGTGCCTCAGAAAAAATACACATGAGATAGATGTATTACTGCACAGTGGGTTCCAAGACTGCTCAAACCCAAACCACAGGATGTTCGCTTGTGGTGAAGTCCGTTTGCCATTAAAGTTGATGCTACAGGAAGATGAGGAGATTCTTTCATTGGTTAGCTTTTTAGATGAAATTTGGCTACATCATTTTGGTTTTGAGAGCAAAGAGTAAAGCTTTGTGTGGAAATATCTGGCATCACCAATACCAAAAATAGCCTAAGTGATGGCTTCTGCTGGGAAAGTTATGGTCATATCATTTTTCAATATTCAGGGAATGGTGTCAGCATATCGTACCAGTGCACAAAACTATAAATGGAGTATACTCTAAGGATGAGCTTAAAATTCTCCATAGCCATATCAATTGCAAAAGCCCTCATTTCAAAGCAGCTTGTAATCTATGCAAATAACAAAATAATGATCCTTCTGAATTGAATACTCTTGTACATGCAAACAAGACTAAGAATTCTTAATCTTGAGCTATGTTTAATGGCTCACAATGGAGGGTACCCACAACATTATTTCACTTTGGAGGAGTTAGCACATGGGTATTTAGATCTCCTTTCTCCCTCCCTATCTATTTGAAGGAGTAAAGTTTTTGGAGATTAGAGGGTAGGTGTTTGCAGCTATTTTCCTTTACTTCTCTCTCTGGTGAAGTTCACCTGATTCCAACAGCACTTTATATTGGCTTAAGTCAATTTACATAAACACATACAGTTGGAGATAACTTAATGGTATCTTTTAAGTCATTCAATACTTAGCATATTGATCTTTACTTAATCATACACCATTGATAATGTATTGAGAACTACTGCTTCTGAAGGCTTTCAACAGAATATAAATGAAAAAGAAATAAATAGCCTTATCTGTTGTGAGCTGGTAATGCAAATCAAAATATAACCCTTTTATGTTTGGATCTGTTGAGATCCAAGCATTAAAACCTCATTGTCGTAGCTCTATTACTAACATGAACTTGATACTAAATATTTCTTTCATAGGGGAACCCTGGGAAGCCAGGCCCAGCAGGTATACCAGGAAAAACAGGAATGAAGGGGGAGTCAGGGGAGAGAGGTGAATCTGGATCACCAGGTCCAAGAGGTTTACCAGGTCCAATGGTGAGGTCAAGTTAAATTATTGTACCCATTCTCTGCACCTGTTTTTTACTTATTATGTATTTTTAGAATTCGTTTGGTCAACTTCTGATGACCCATGCACAAACTATTCAATTGGAGATTGTTAATGCATGATTTTGATTATGATTGTATGTGCATGCATGCATGCATATAATATTATTATCCATCAATATTTTCAGCTTTCAACAAAATTTATTTGTTGAAAGTCTCCTACTTGTATGAAAAAAATTTTTTTTTTTTTTCATACAAGTAGGAGTTCCATGCACATCCTTGAGTACAATTCCTAAACTCAAAAGCTATATATTTCTTCATTGGTGAAAATAAAATGCTTACTTAAATAATGAAAAATCACATTTTGAATAATTTAACCAGGTGAAGATATCATAACGTGATCTTATTTCATTATAGTCTAGTGTGTCTTCATAAGAAAGGTATCCATTTATGTAAATCTCTTTGCTCAATCTTTGGGATGAGAGTGAGCTGTAGGCCTCATTGCATAAGCATCACTTTCACTTGGTCAGGGCAGACTTGCTTGCATCTCTGCTCCTCTATATTCACTTCAGCATCTCCCTCAACTCTTTTAAGCCATTTTATAAATGGATTAAACACTATCCACAGAGCTTAATCAAAATCATGTGAGAATGCACTACTTTGCATGATGAGATTTAAAGGCCAATGCCACACTACAGGAGGAAAAACATGCAGGAGGCTCCAAGGCAACTTACCAGACTTTTAAGGGGATGGTCCCACAGAGTAATACTAGATCATGATATCTAGAGAACCTCTGAGCAGAACAGATGAATTAATTATTTTTCTAAGATTATGATTATTTTTATTGGATTATGGAGACATTCTGCATGGTATACAGAAAGACTAATGTTGGTGAATAATATTTTCCTAACTTTCACCGGTACAATTATTTTTTTATATTTGCTGTAACTCATTGTTTTTTAGGCAGAAAAATTGTAAGAAGTAGATGAAGACTCTTTTAGAATCTTGTTAAACTCAGAATATTTTGTGTAAAAAAACTCTTATAGTGAAATTAGGAACATATAAATTTCAATATTTTTCATTTATGGTCTTGGGCAATCTTCTTAGATTTTCTTCATCTAGCATTTTCACCTTACATATTAACTGCAGTTATGTGTTGTGGGTGGATTACAAGTGATTTCTGAGTCCCAATGTGCTGTATTTTAATACATTTTTGTTCTTCATAGGGACCTCCTGGAATGTCAGGCACTCCTGGACCACCAGGTTTACCTGGCTTTGTGGGTAAGCCAGGACCAGCAGGACCTGCCGGTCCACCAGGACCACCAGGTGATGCTGTTCCCATGTCATCTCAGGGAGGCAACAACATTTACTGGGATGGAGTAGGAGCCCCTGGAGTGGCTGGTCCAAGGGGGCTCTCAGGTCCATCAGGACTGGTAAGACCACCTAATATCCAGAAGGACCTGATGTTACCACATGCTCAATTAAAATACCGTATTTTGCAGCTTATGAGACTTAGGTTTTTCCCTGAAGAAATAAAAATAAAATCACCCTGCATCTTATATGGTATGGACATTCAATGCATTCTCTTGTATATTAGGTACCCAGTTTTAACTTTTTTCTGACTAGCAGTCAAAATTTAGAAATACTTTTATGATATGATTTTGTGAAAGCATTAAATATTAATACATTCAAATTTTAATATTTTCTCTGGATCTGCATTTGTGCTCAATAGTTTACCCATAAAGGTGCACTCATATGAGAAAACTCTCAGGTACTAGCCAGAGCATTGCAGATGAATACATAGATTTTAAAAAATGTTTCAGTCTGTTGGTGGCAATTTCTCAGCAGGGGAAATGGCGATATTGTTCTCTTCCATTTGGAAGGCATGGTGAATGGAGGAATGGGGTCAGGTGGAAATGGGAAGGGTGTGAGGAGAGGATGGTAGGAAGAGTTGGTCAAGTGGTGAAGAGAGTCTTGTACTAAGGAGCTGCATAGAAAGGGTGATGGGAAGGGTTTAAGGAGAAAAAGCAGGGGCACCAGGTGGAGAATGGACTCATGAGTAGGAGTGAGAATTGAATGCTCAGTATACAATTATTGAGGAAGGCACATGAATGATAATGGCAATAGAATATTCATTGTTAAATATTTACACTCAATTGAGGAAAAATAGTGTTTAAAAATGAGATTAAAAGTATAACTGAATTTATTAAGCTGTGGATAGTCTAAGAGAGGGAGGTGATGGAGGAATGGCACAAAAAATGATTTTTTCTTAATGTCCAAGATAGCTGAGACTGAGACTGTGGAGTTCCATTTCAAAATATGATAAAATAACTAACAAAAAATTAACATTTCATAAGGAAATTTGTTTACTTAAACTGGTTTCGCTACACTTTAGCATCTTGGGGAAAGTACCTCCTGGGAAGTACCGCCTTCCTGAATTACTTTCTTGAAGATGCCACAGTGTAGTGAAACTAGTTGAAATAAATAAATTTCTTAGTGGAACACAAAGTTTTGTGTAAGTGATTTTCTTATATATTGATTTTGTCTTACTTTAATCTTTTTAAATAAATATTTTAAATAAAGTAAAATGAAAACAAAGACATCTCACTTTGTCCTTATCATTTATAGAAATGTATACAACTGCAATTGCACATTGATACTGACACCAGTTGAGAAAGTTCTCTGGATAAGAATGCTCTAACAAAGAAAGTCTACGGGTAAACATACATGGCCAAAAAATGCCATGGTTCCCACAAAAAAAAATTCCAGGATCATCTGTGCCAAAATATGCCAGACTTGATTTAATTTCTGAGATAATCATTAGATACCTATTATATAATATTTTATTCCCATTTCCAACATTTCTATGTTCAATAACCATTATGAAATTATGTACTGAATTTAAATGAAAGTTTTCCTTTAACTCTGTACAAAATCCACCACATGTGTTAAAAGATTGTTACACTGTAATTGCTACAGTGAATGCACAATTTTGATTGTTAAGTGAAAATAAATAAACAGTGGGGCATTCTAAATTAAACTTTCCAAAAATTTAAGATCTGCCATTGATATTTGCAAATATGTACTATGTCAAATGTAGCCAGGTGAGAGGGGTGCTGCAGGTGAGAGGGGGCCTGAGGGCCAACCGGGCCCATCAGGGATGCCAGGGAAAGATGGACCGCCAGGACTCCCAGGGGCCCCTGGACAGAGGGGTCAGCCAGGAATGCATGGGATGCCGGGACCACCAGTAAGTATCCCAAACAATGAATGGTACTTAATCAAAATCACCTTCTTTACTCATCTGATTTATAAAGAATCAAATTTCACACATTACTATGAATAGTCAAATCATTGGTTTGAAGTATGCAAATAATATTAACAGTAAATCAATACCTTGTCCTGAAAACATGAGATGAAGATAAAAACAGAAAGTACATTATAAATCTAAAGTTTTTAAAATTATTTTTTAGGGGAGATCATTCACTGAGGCAGAGCTTCGTGACATCTGTGCAGCAGTTCTAAGAGGTACATGGCATTTAATTTATTTGATAATTCGCAAATGTTATGTTATTTATTGTAGAGTTATAAGAGATCTAATAATGGGAATCATAACTTTAAAAAAATACAAAAGTTACAGTGGATTCCTTGTTGAAAGATTCATTATATAACAATTATCAGCCATTGGGCTTATTTTTTGCGAGTGCAACTGAAGTACAAAATAGATATACTATCACCATTTATATATTTATGTAATTTAAGATTCAGAAACCAGGATTGGTAATCATGTACTTTTTCAATTTTGTGTGCTGACAAGGGGAGTGGTTCTCCACTCTCCCTTGCTTGCAGCATACAAATAGGGGCACACATGCCAAAGATTTGCCACCTCTTTCCACTTGATAGTATTTGAGTTCATTAGTCAATGGGTAGTACCTATTGTTGTGTTTTACTGCCAACTGCCTTTGAATGAGTTTAAATGTCACCCTCCTTGGGCTTCAGTAGATGCGGGTTGGTGGTCCACAGCTCATTTATGCCATGGAGTAATTGAATGCCACCTTTCCCACTCACAAACTTTTGAAAAATTGGAACAACGTATTTATGAATCAAATGTGGCTGAAAGTCAGAGATAAAGAAAAATTTAAGTGGAAAAAATTGTTAGTTTCCTTTTGGCATAGCCATAAGTGAAGCTGCCTGCTACTAGTTCAAGAATAAAATTATTGTAGAGGATGTAGCTATATAGTTGCCTCCTGAACCTTTTCTTATAGTACCAAAGCTACTTTATGTAATGATTTTCTATGTGTTTGTTCCTTATGCAGCATAATTAAGTAATTTTGCATTGAAATTATAAAATGTAAAATGAATATTTAGTCATTCATATTTTTTTGTCCAAATATTTTAATGTATTTTGAAAATTATTCGGCTTATCATAGGTAATAATGGCATATTAAACCTTTGAGATGCCAAGGAGTTTTGTTCAAGGAAGGCCAACTGCGCTAGCATGAAGTATTTAGTGTATTCTGAGGCCTTTTAATTCTATGGGTTTACATTTTTAATTAAACATTATAGTTTCCCCTTAACTTATTATCAAAATTCAAAGACAAAATGCCAAAGCAGAAAGTGAAATGCTTCTTCTAAAACTGAATTGATTTCTTTATTTATATGATTTCCAAAAATAATCTATATGCCCCTCAATCTACCCTTATTTTTTATTGATATCAAGGGCTTCATGTCGAAAGATAAATGTCTGTCTGCATGTCAAAATAGTAATTTGGAGAATTTATGTTCATCTACACTCTGAACCTAAAGATAACCATTGAAATCTAGTGTTTAAAGATCTATGAGAATTTTACTTTTTGGTGTGTAAACTATAATTGCAAAATATGACACAAAGAAAATTACAAAGAGTTTTCCTGAAAACTAATGGTTTGTATATATGCCCTTCTGGCATGAAAATTGTAAAGGGAATACATATAAAAATTACTTTAGAATAGAAAATTACTTTAGAATGATTATTTTTGCCTTAAAAAAATAATTTCATAAGAATTATCTGAGACTGAATCAATGATGGCTATATATTTGTCTGGAGTGGAGCATTCATGGATTCATGGGCTTCATGTGATGTAGGTTTGATTGCCAAAGAAAATGTTCCTCAAGGCTGGGAATCGCCTGTGATATTGAAACATTGTTAGGGTCAATTTCTCTTCATTGTACATAGGTCTAACATTCAATTCTCACTCAGTCAGGGTATTTTTATCCCTACGTATTAATTATGCATGAAGTAACAGGGTATAGGTCATTAAGCTTTGTATCCCTTGGCTTACCTTTTTCATGTTGATATTTTAAATTCACTTCTAAATCAACATTTCTATACTCTTAAGTTATTTTAGGAGAAAAAATATCTTGCAATGAAAAAAATGAAATGGAAGAATTCAGTAAGTATAAAGGTAAATGGAGGCCCTCCACTGTAACCAACTGTTCTTCTCAAGATTTGTGAAGCCATTAAGCCAAAATTAAAGAATATTGTAAACCTACCTTCTATCAACAATAATGCATAGAAGCACACTTAAATTCAGCATGTATTGGGATTTTCCATATGCCCATAAATAGCGTTTGGTGGTATGAATAAAAGACTATCTTAAAGGATATTTTCCTTCCAAATTTTTAGTCAATATTTATTATTCTCTTTGAAGATTTGTTCTGATTAATGTTTGCAAAGTTATGTGAGTGTAAGAATATTTATTTTTCTTTAATGTGAGCTTTTTTGTTTATTACTCATGGATTAGTTGAATTTATAGCTAAATTTATTCCTACTCTTCTTAATTATATACCTCTCATATCATAATCATTTGCCTACCCTTAATCCTATATTTGAAGGCATTCAGCAATTGAATGTTTCTTACAGACATTTAATTGGCAATATACCAGAAGTATGTTTTGGTCCAATAGTTTAAAAATCTGTTATTACTTCACAGTCTGAGTCAACTTCTTCTATGGCAATCCTACTCACTTAATATCCATTAGTACTATTAAAATTTCTTCCTTTTTAGTTTTTAAATGAAATTTCTTTGAAGATAAGTTTTGAAAATATACTCTCTAATTAGAATTTTTTAATGGCATTAATCCTACGGTTCATTTGAAATTATGGCAAGGCATTTTGTGTAATTACTAGATAAATTTCAATTTAATTTTAGCAATATATATTCCAAGATATTTTGGTATTTAAGTTTCTAATAACTCTGTAATGATGGTATTTGTAAATCAAAAACAATAATATTTGGAGAGTATTCTAATGATTGCCTATATATCAATCCTATTTACCTAGTATTTAAGTGTTTTTTTTTAAGTTCTGAGGGATAAATGCTGCAGAAATATTACATAATACAAAAGTTTTCTATTATGGGAAAAATTGCACTCACTCCCGACTTAAGTAAGATTTCCATTTGGCAAGTATTGACATAGATAACACAAGTTTTGAATCAGTCAGCGTTCACAGCTGATTTGCCTTCTGCTATTTTTGTGCGTGAAATGGAGGCACATTGAATGCCCTTTGCACTAAGGAAATTAAAGTCACTCTGTGGCCACTACTGTTTCCCCTCTCAACAGATTGCATCCATTTGTGTGTCTAAATATGCATTCATGTTCTAGCTGCATACAATATTATATTAATTTGCATGTACAGTGAAATGTCATTATTGATGTTTTCAGTCCTTTTTCTTTTGCGGTTTGAGAAATAGCTTATGCGATTTTATGAATAACTTGCCAATAGTCAGGCTTACATAAGTCAGGTATAAGTTTTATTCCCAGAAATTTTATAACTGATGATGAATAAGCATTACTTTACTAATTTCTTCACGAGTTTTATTTTTCCCCTGTGTAATATTATTTTTACTGCGTTTTTGGTGATTTTTTTCCTCACATGTGCATCTCATTTGTGTGCAATTCACTCTCTTTCTCTTTCATGAATGATATTTCTCTCATGATTTTATACTTTCGCCTCTCACTTCTTCCCTTCTTGACTGCCAAACGAACCTTATTCCTATGAATTTTCAACACGTCATGTGTGCACCATCCAATCAAATTGAACGCCTGAGCAGACCAACTGAGTGAGCTGACAGCCACGCTGGTTGGACCACCAGGACCCCCTGGCAGGGGGAAAATAGGCAGACCAGGGCCCCCAGGCCAACAGGGACCTCCAGGTTTGATGCCTTGCCTCAGTATATTTCTCTTGCTCCCAATTTTACAAGGGAAAAAGCAATTTAAATTAGACGAACTGTGAGAAAACTTGAACAGCAATATGAAGGAGCTCCAGGTAGCACACAACCCCCCACTACCACTTAACCTTAAAGCCTTTTGAAATGTAACCTCCAATCATTCCTTGGCAGGCATCACATTCTCCTTGTCTGACTTCTCTTCGAAATCATACTCTTCTGCACTCAGTCTCTCATTCACCTAGATACCTACCGACATCGTTACATCATAAGGTTTAGAGGTAAAAATGTATTCTGTGTAACTATTCGTTAGTCCTTACTAAGTTACTCGATTAGTAGGCATCAAAATTCAACTTGAATCTCCACTGTCATCTTAGACAAGTTGCTGATTGATATTTTGTCATACCATTGCCTCCCTCCTCTTAACCCTGCCTGAACCATTGGCCACAAATGCCTTAAAACCCACTATTAACATCCTGTCAATGCCCTTTCCTTTATTCCAACCTTCCATTACTCCCCTATGATCACAGAAAGAAAGGACGACCTCATCTATGGCCTTCGTGGGCCACCAGGCCCGCCAGGCATCACCAGACATGGTCGGATGGGTCATGCCGGGGTCACAGGCATCCCAGGTAGCACGCTCTTCTCACCTGAGAACTTTACTCTCTATCATACCTTCATTTTGAAACCCACTTTCCAAAGTTGCATTCCAGTAACCTTACACATAACATTCCCAGCAAAATAATACTTGAAAAACAGAATCATTGGCATATGAACCCAAAGAGTCTTGTCGTGGTTGTACTCTGGTCAGAATCAAATTTCATTCTCTGCAGGAATTATTCATGAATGTTATTAACTGATAAGGAGGACTTTGAAAGTTCAGTTATTTTATGATTACTTCATACACTCAATTTTTACAAAATGTTCATTGAATGTTTTGTTACTTTTAAAAAATAAAACAAATTTAAAGCTATTTAAATACATACCTAAGGAAATTCTTCCTATGTCAGTATTTAGATGACATTAAAGAAATATAGAATAATGTTCATATTCATTCCTTGTACTGCTCGAGTTGCATTTTGTGAGTAATGTTCTTGGTTTTATTCTATTTTATATTGGAGAAAACTTTGGGGAGTCACGTTATATGCCTAGTGATTCATTGACGCAAATACTTCTGAAAATCATTAGCTACTCGGGTTCACTTTTCTAACAGAAGAGGTATTAACACAGTTTTTGCACATTTTAGTGCAGTTGCTTACTATAGATGAGCAAAAATTGAGTTGCTGCCCATGAATTTTGTGTCTTAACTTGTGTTTTGCTCTTTTTGTTAGACATTTGTCATGGCCCCTTTGCAGTTACAAATAATCTGCTATTATTTTACATAAATATCTTTAAGTAGATCACAATGATCTTGATTTCAAATATTCAATATGCAGTTAGTTTACTAAAATGTGTGATCGTAGTTGCATTGCAGCCTTTTCATTGTGATGTCATGTATTTGTGCAATTTAGGTTTTTTGAAAGGATTCATAGCCTGATGAATGTTAAAAACTCTTTTTTTTTTAATTTTTAGAAGCTTTTAAGGCATTGGCTTAAACCTCTGTTTATCATATACCACCATACTAATATAATGCCCTATTGTAGTGACCTAGGGACATTACTCTAGTTATAGTAGCTTTTCCCTGCAGCATACCTACTAATCTCTCCATACACATATTTCTATCAAATATTCATTGGAGCAAGGAGACAAATGCATGGATAAAGAACTAATTACATACAGTGCTAAATTACAACAAAGGTTGTTGTTCAGATTTTTAATTGAATATACAAATTTGGTATTGTTGTTTAATAATGTACATATCACAACATGAATTCCGTATTTTTTTATTTGTTAAATAGAATAATTTCTGCAGAACATTTGAATAATAATTGGTTGTTTCTATTTCTGTAACAATATCATAATTTGTATTGAAACACATTACATCTGCTATACAAAGCAATACCTACATCTGTGATTAACCCCTGGAATACAGGCAATAGCTTGCAGAGGTGATGGACTTAGATACCCACTAATACTAAGGTGAGGTGAGTGTTTGTTCATAATAAATACAGTATTACCATAACATCAACTCATAACTTTTCCAACTATGTATTTCTAAAATTAACAATAAAACAGTCAGATATTTTTGAAGTATAGTTAAATATCAGACTCACCTCTAAACATTATATTGCTGTTTGCTCCCTTATAGTTGCTGCTTCTTGTATTTAAATAAATTAATTTTGCCTACAATTTTTCTAAAATTTGTTAGAAAAATATTTGTTTTTATCTCAATATCTATGACTATTGATATTATGTAGATAGTAATAATTATATTGAACAAAAAGAGATGTAAGTAAACATTTCTGGCATCAATCTATCAATACCAGAATATTCTTAAATTATTAAAAGAATTCAGATAAAACTAAGTTTTGTTAAAATATGTGATTTTTAATTGAACCTGAAAAAATTATTTTACCTGATTGGCCATGATATACTTCCTTATCATGTTTCATATGAGTAAAATAGCATATATGTATTTTTATTTGTAATTTTGGGCCAATATAAAATTCATATTGGGCATCAATTTTGGAAGGCTATTTATTTGACAATGCTGAATTATAAATCAAATCATATTTAATTGCCTATTTCAAATTGTGTCCGCATTCATTGCTCTTATTTTCATCAATGAAAGATTTAATAGCTATTTTCATGAATTATATTTCCAAAGTCATAAAGAATAGCATGAATTTTCTCAAAATTCCATTGTAGAAATTAATTAGGTACTAACCCAGCCAGAACAATGTGACTCATAGCTCTCCAATGCCATGGCATTGCACAGGCATATAAGAGATACCCTGATGCATATCACATCTGGATATGAAATGGAGATAGTAGCTAAGGGTTGGGAAGGAAATGGGTGACCAGTCACAAGTGCAAAAATTATACAAGATTCACTCTTGCCTAATTTATTAAAACCTATCTTGCATACAATGAGTGAAGTTTAGGTGCATGAAAACATTCAAAATATTTACACTTTAATGAGCATAGCTTATGTTAATTACCACTTCCATGAGATTAATGCTTATAAAAATGAAAACCAATCACATGGATAGCCTTTGAAGGTGATAAAATTGTGCAGATTTATGGAGTGCATGATGGATATTTAATGTATAAGTGGCATGTTATAATGAGCCAGTTAATAATTCATAATAAAACTTAATGTGACAATAGGTGCAGAAGGGTTGTTAAAACTCTGAATAACTAAAGCTGGGTCACCCTATTTACAGAAAAATGTTGCAATCACATGGATTCATTCAGGGTTTTAATAGGGCCTTCCTTTATCTGCATTCTAAGGATAATAAGGATTCACTACATTAGTCAACACATGGAAATGTGAATACATTCTTGCTGTGGCAGTCTTACTGAAATTTAAAAAATATCCTAATACAGCTAAGTCACTGAGGGTCTACTATATATGCTCTGATTGGCTTTCTTTGATATCATTAAATTATAGCTGTTGTATGTAGTACCAGCAAAAATTATGCTCCTTGTTATCACCTTGTTTTACAATAAAATACAAAATAAAATCGATACTAGTTTTTTTCATTGCTAATATAAAAGTATCTACGCACAAGAGTTTTCATTTCCATAAAAACTCCTTCAAGAGTTAATATGATATTTTTATACCAATAAATAGAAACTAATTCAATTGTTCTTTTGGCATGCCCATTAAAAAAAACTTTACAATGGCACTTGGTCACACTTTGAACATTTTAAATCTTAACTTAGTGAGTAAGCAATACTCCAATCTTGAACTACCAAAATATTGATTTTGGTCCACATTGCCAGTGGAGTACCGAAATTAATTTCCACAAAGTGCTTCATCCATATCATTTCCTTTCCATATCCAGGATATGATATTCACTGTGCTGGCTGGGGATAAATTGAGCATTTGACTCTTATACTTTAATGCGGATGCCAGTAAAATGTAATAATGTTTTTATTGGCTCTGTCAGGTGACACTGGACCCCCAGGCCTCCCAGGTGAGAGAGGTTTTATGGGACTTCCTGGTGTAGCTGGTCCAGTAGGCCCTGTTGGTTCTCGAGGAGAGAGAGGAGACAAGGGTGATAGGGGTCCTGAAGGTGTTGGCATTGAAGGACCAGTAGGACCCAGAGGATTACCAGGTGAAGCATCTAGTCAATGAATTTAGGCCATATCCAACCAGTTTAAAAATATATTCGATGGAATATTAAACTGGGGCCTTTTAGAAATGATCACTAAGTATAGATTTTTATTAAAAATTATAGAAATTCATAACCTTTTTATGTCCTTGGTATATGCTTTTAAATAACATGAAATCTATAAAAGTTGACTTTAAGTTTTTATGACTTTAAGACTTTATATCTCTAAGACAAGATCAACTTTTAAAAAATAAGATGAAATATTATGTTATTGATAATATTCTTTTAAGTAACTAGAAAATGGGAAGAGATCAGACTGATATTCATACAAAATAAATTACTGCAGTGAATAATGTAAGCTAGTGATCTTTTGTTTAATGTCTCCTTTTTCCATTTTTATGGCATCTTATTATTGAATTTTCATTTCATAATTTCTTAATCAATCCAGTTTCCACAAGAATTGTATATGCAAAGCTGCTAAATCACTTAGTTCAAAATAGTCTGAATAATGGCCTATGATACTTCAAACTACATATATGCAGCTTAGTCTGAGGTCAACATGTTAAGTGTACATAAAAGATATTATGCATAGAATTAACAATGCTTATGAATTTGATTAGGACCAACTGGACCACCTGGGGTGGGAATGCCAGGAAGGCCAGGTGACAGAGGAGAGCCAGGTCGACCAGGTATGACAATTTTATATTTATTCATTGTGTATAAAACAGTTTGAAGAATGTTTCTATAAATTTAGCCAGTTAGTTTAAAAGTTAGTAAATGCATTTCTACAATAATTTATATATACATTTGTAGTGAAAAATCAGAAGGTGAATGTACACCCTGAAATTTTCAAGAGAAATTAATTAGAATTAAATAAAAATGGATGGTGAAGGGCTTTATATACTGAATACACAGGGTAAATATTAAATCCTTCTTTAATTTTCCACTCACCAACCATATGAATTTTCCTCTCATATATAGCTTATATTGTCTTTTGGAAACCTGACTGCTTGAGAGGCTATACATGCATATATGTTCACTAAATTTGCACAGTTACTCAACACAAGGTATATGAGTAGATGTCACAAACATGATCACATTTAACTTTAAAATATACAAAGAAGAACTAGAGTCCTCTACAAATGAGGATGAGTGAAAGTAGAGGGAAAGGTTGGGGAGTGGAAGGCTTGCAATATGAATGAAACCCAGGTGTAGAGATCTAGGAAATGTTAGTATTTGGCTGCCTTGGAGTGTAGCATCTCTTTTTTGAAATTCCTTAATCAAATATTGCAGATTTGGCTTAATATTGGTGCTGAGAATTTGAAGCTGTTTAAATTCATGCTAGGGAGTCATCTTTGGCAGAAGTCAATTGGTTCATTTAGGACAATTCATATTCAACTGCATGCAGGACATTTATAGTGCTAAAACACACAATCTTACATGTAAAATTCCAAGCAAATCTCTGAAACAAGCCAAATGAGTATAGGTGCTTCAACTAGTCAAGAAGATAATGGGATGTTTCTCCTACTACTAGGAGGAATCGAGACTAAGTATATGTACTGTATAATAGGACTGGATTTCAGGACTGTAATAAGGGTCATAATTTGCATGCAATACCATCTTCAAATTGGAATACATCCGGATGGTATTATCATAGAGTAAAGACCCTGTAGAGTGGTCACTGCCTATACCAAAAACACTATATAAATTGACGTAGTTCCGCACTTCCTCA
>LYUA01000882.1:37561-48868 GCA_002093875.1 Calopteryx splendens | reverse complement strand
AAAGGTCCAAGCTGATTCAAATGGGGCCACAGCACTGCACAGTCATGTGGGCCTTTAAAATAGTTCCAAAATAATTCCGTCGACAGTAGAGACAGTGTATAGGCAGTGAGCACTCTATAGGGTCTTTACTCTATGGTATTATGATAAATGGATTTTTAATGTCTTGCTTTAAAACAGGAATCACACACAATACATGCATCACATATTTCTGTACAATTAGTGGCATGCATGGGGGAAATGAACTTAAAACATCTCCATTACAAACAAATTACTTAAAAAAGAGAAGGTGTATATGAACTACTGAAAACAAGAATATGAAACTTTCTTTCCTTCTGAAGCCTCTCTGCATGGAGCACTTATCATAATTTTTAAACTTTTGTTAAACAGAAGAAAAGACTCTTTTGACAAAATTATCAATGAAACATTTTTACAATAGGATTGCCAGGAACCCGTGGTCCCCCAGGTCCTCATGGGCAGCCAGGATTCTGCGAATTCTGCAACTATCCTGGAGCAAGCTTAGTCCAGTCTGGCTCATCTAGAGCAGGAGGAAACAGCAAAGGCCCATGAAGCACCTTAAAGTCATAAACTGTCTCAGAAGCCCACGCTACGCGCCTCAATTCCTTCAAAGCAGTGACTCCAAAACATGACAGTGTAGGGCCTACATGCTTGGTGGTGACAACTTGAGTGGCGCTTAAAAAAAGACTACTCAAATTTGCTTGTTTGGGTGGAAAGAGTGGACAACACGTTTTGGTGTTGCAGCATAGAATCTAAGACAGCTGTTTGTGATGTCTCTTTCTTAGCCTAATGATGGTGAACCAAAGTTTTATAGAACTGCACAACATGGTTTTTGAAAAAAGTAATTCTTGATTGATTGATTTTCAGCTAATTCAAGGGTGTCAAATGCATTGATATAAAAACACTAATGATGGACTGATGGGATTAGAAGTTAAAATAAAAATGATAGGCACAAACTGTAATCATAATCAAGTGACATTTTATCTTCTAATGAAAGAAAAATTTAGATTTTCTCAAACTAAAAAACATTGTTTATGATTTGGTCCAAATACTCTTTAGCGGTTGGATATTTTTTCCCCTTACAATCAGCATATTTCTTTAAGTTTTAAAATTTGTGGTTGAATGATGTATGACATGAAATACAATATATATATGTAGAATTAGGGTAAATGTAACTCAGTGGTACATCTATAGGAAAAGTAACCATACACACTTTGTAAAGCACAAAAGGAAATTTAAAAAGGCAATGATGGATCTTCAGCACCTCTTATATTTTTAGAGTATCCTGCATCATGCTTAGTGCTCCATTTTGTGAATGAATATAATTTTTGGTTTGTAGTGAAAATGAAAATTAGATTCAAAGTATATTGATACACCAAAGTGATTTTAAAACAAAATTAAAGAAATATTTAAAAATTATCAATCATTTTCTATCAAGGACTGAAATTCTGATTAATTGTTTACTCCCTACTTCCTTCTGTTTAGTTTATAGGAAATTGCCCAAAATGTGTAAGTGCAGTGGTGGTGAATCATTGCACTGCACACTATGCCCACTGCCTTCTTTGGATGGCTAGTAAACTTGCTTTCCATGGAATAGTTTCTAAGTTATGTAATATACCTAGAGTCATTATGTTACTTCGGATGCTAAATACATGAATTATGTCTACAAAAGATGCTTTTTTGAATGAGATTTATTTGAATAAGTTCATTTGAGTGCCTTGCACTGAAATTAAATGCTGCTAACAGCTAACAGTCAGTCATTTTGCATTGGTTTAGGTGAGCCATGCTTGTTGTTTATGTTAAAGTTATTCATTAAAAAATTAATGCTACAAAACAAAAGTCTTTTTGTGAAAACAATGGTACATTTCATTAAATTGGTCATATTGTATTTATTGTAACAAGATGTGTAATTTTTTGATCCTTAATAACCAATGGAATTGATTTTGGCAAATTAAATATATTTTTAATACTACACATTGTGTTAAGGTAATATGATCTTTGTTATTTTGACAATTACTTTTTTGTAAGTCACTGTGTATGACAAGCATTTGTGTATCTATTATAGAGTCATTAGAACTTTATTTTGGATCACCACAACAAAAATATTTTTTACCAAATTTTAAGAGCTCAGGTAAGTAAGGATTAATAAATTACCAAATAAGTATGCCTTTATTTGCTTGTAATATTTTTTATTTACCTTTTCCTATCCTTTCACAAGATTTTTAATTCACTTTCAATGCAGGAGTGATAAATGGCTTGCACTTTTTGTGAAGCAGACGCAATTTCTCATACACGTATCTGTAAAGCAAGGTTAGGTAAATAGCGTCAGTTTTTACTTTTCTTCAGTACTACCTGCTAAGAGCAGAGTAGTATAATATGGAGTGGAGTAATTCCTCCATCACTTACCTGCACTTGCTCCTCTCCAAATCTGTGAGTGTCACTGGATGGGGTGTGAAATTACCATTAAGAGAGAAATAATCCTTACTTTGAGAAAACCATAGCATTCACCCAAAGGAAATTTTTTATGCCTGCGAGAATGAAGTGATGAGAGTAAGATTAGGACACAAAGCTGAATTCTAGCATGAAGTTTGCATGAAAGCCAATTTTTTTCACTATACTGTCAATGGTTCCTCAGATATATCTGACACCAAAAGGATCATGGCCGGCCTTTAATAAAAGCATCGATACGACTGAATGATCATTCAGTCACAGAGTTCTGTGACATCTGACCTCCAGTAAATGCAAAACATTGGTAGCTATAGATGAAATATGTTGCATATAGTGATGAGGAGTGCAGGAGTATGTTCCACACCAATTTTCATGAGGATCGGAGAACTTAAATTGAACCATTTTTCTGCGATTTCCATGTGCCTCCGACCCCCTGTAATTGCAAAATGATAGTAGCTTAGTTTTGGGCCAAAGGCCGCAGTTAATAATTAAATTTTGCCAGTATATTTATATATTGCATGGATGAAAAACTTAATGTGGTTCATGCTAGCAACCATCAACTGTGTGAGGCAAAAAAAACCTATCTTATGTTTTAAATTAAAGAGATATGTTATCGTTAAGAGAAGATAAAGAAACATTTTAGCAACAGTTTATTTATTGTTTTTCAATATGTATGAAATTTACTTTACTTCCACATGTTTATAGCATCTACAATAAAAAATATATATTTTGATGAACTATGCAAACTTATGCCACTTAGTAGTCCAGTGATTATAGCACTGGGCTACTGACTGGAGGGCCTGGGTTCAATTCTGGGTAATGGATAATTATTGAACCAGCTGTTGATTTCAAAGTTGTTCATTCAGAAAGCAGACAGTAAGATTTTTGAAATTTTGTTATACTTTTTAGGATTTTTTGGGGTTTAGAAGCCCAGTGGATAAAGCAATGGGCCATTAACCAGTGTCTGGGTTCAATTCCAGGTGGGACCTATGGGCACCCTCAGCTTCACCCAAGCTCTGTACCAATTTTTGAGTACCAGGTCACCATGGGAAATCACGGGAGGTAGAGGGTAAGGAACTGGCCACCCTATACCCTGATGTGTGGATTTCACATGCTGTTGGGCTTAGTACTGGGCAAGCTCTACCCTCACCTACCAAACTGACCTTCAGGTTGATTACTGTGATTTGATTGATTTAGGTTTTAGGATAATATTTTGCAAATGGGGCCTGGATAACATTGTTAATTAGAGAGGGAAGGTTCCTCAGGGAAGTTGAAAAGGGCACTGCAATTAACTTAATTCTTTATTCCACTTACCTTCAACAACATGACAGATTGGAATAATGAGAGTGAGTCATTTTCTCACATCACATTTGAGGGTGAGATGATCCGTGTGGTGTGGTGAACTACTTTAAGGTGGATTTAATCTGTTGAAGTTTCCCATCTCCAACTGAATGCTGATGTTCTTCTCCTAGTATGATCAGAAAGTCTGATAGTAACCCTTCTATTTGGATGCCATTGAGTAACATGATCACTAGCATAGCAAAGAAATAACTACAGGGGGTCATCTGGGTTAATCATCGTCCTGCACACGGGTGCCAGAGTTGACAATATAAATCAATGAATAAACTAAGAGCTCTTTCTTACATGTAGTAATCCGATCTCCTAAACTTTTCGTTTTCCAACTTCCAAAAACCTCCAATACTTTTAAAATCTATTTTTGGTTCAAAGGGAAGGAGTTTTAACACCCAAAACCCTCCCTGGTATACGACATAATAGGTGAATATTCTTGCCACTTGCACTTCACCTCTGCAGATGTAGTGCAAATTTCCTGCACATGCATAGGTGCAGATCCCACTTTTCTTGCCACGTTATTGGGTCAAAAAATAAAATTATCAACACTGGATAATACCTTCCCTGCACTTTTTTTCAAAATTTATTTTCGTAACCTTATGCACTTTGGATCCCTGTCCCTATTTTTCCCACCTCCCTCTTATCCTTACACTTAACTTTGGCCGCTCCTCCCATCCAGCCGAGTACTTTTCTCCGGACAGCAAAAATGCCACGAAGTAGTTCGGCTTACGAAGAATAAGTTTCTAAGACGCTTGCAGTTCAAAATTGACATCTTCTTAAATACATGCGCTGACGTGGTCTTCTTTCCAGAAAGTTCCCACTCCCCTGTTCGAAGTACCGAATGCGCGACGAACAAATGCATTTATGACTGGTCGCTGAAATCGATCCAGTTTGGGGAAGCTGGAAGGGCCACTACACAACCTTAAGTCTTTATCCCACTGGCCTTCAACGTCATACTCGTATTCTTTTCGTTTCATGCACTCACACAAAAATATTGCTTTTAGAAATAAGTGCGCCTTCTTGACAGTGAAATGTATTTTATGACCAGCTGGGATTAATTGCATGTTATCAAAAGCGCCGAAAAATCAACACACCTTTCTCAAAAATAATATACACTGAAACTTACTAATTACAGTGCACATATGTACAAACTCTGGTTATCTCTTACTTATATACGCCAAGCCTATCCACTCGTATACGGGTCATGAAATTGAAAAATTAATGAATTCGGAATTTTACATATCACATTACAAACATGCTATCGTTTACACACGATAAAGCTTAAATTGAATTGATTTTTTATTCATAATCGACGCTGATGCATTCACAAGACAAGCCCGTCATTAAATTCTGTAAATGTGGACCACCAATTGCGGGTAGAATAATCTTTCCTCAGGGAATGTTTCAGTGGCGATTACGACTGTTGTTTCTGATGTGCAGTTTGTGTAATTTCGCGTGACACCACCCTCCTCCCAACCCTGTCCTTGGGTCATCTACCACACCACCTCCCTCGCCTTCATCCTTTGGATTCCTATTTGCCTCTTTCTCCTATTTTTCTCCCCCTCCTGTGCTTTCCATTCCCTTCCTTCCTCCCTCTGAGGGGTTGTGGGGCTAAACCAGTTCATCGCCTCTAGTCTGTGAGCATACCAGTGGAAATTTCCTTTCACCCCGAAGCGTTCGTCTTTCTTGGCCCGCAATGATATTGGGGAGTGATTCACCGTCTTGACCAACGCCTATAGAGGGGTCTCTCCGATTAAACTTTTCGAAAAAGTAAAACCAATTTTACTTTCAAGAATGGCGGTCACCTGGCTGCTCTATTTGAATTTCCGCTCCTCCACTCCCTTTGCAGCGCACCTCGTACTCCTTCCCACCTCCGAAACCCCCCGAACGCATGCATTTCGCTGCTGTTTTGCGATTGCGGTCGGAAGCGACCAGTTGGGCGGTGATTCTTGGAGGATGCGCATCGTACTGTGGGCGGCGGAAGTATGCGCCTTCGCCTTTATAAAGGTAGGTATAATAAGTTAGGGTAGTAATTAAAGATTTCAATATCCTAGTTTAATTCGTGGTTGGAATTAATTTTCAAAAAAATCCAATATTTGATTTCGTGTTTTCGCTCGTTTCATATTTTGGCAGCATAAGGAGTCGTGCTGGCGACGGAGAGGACCATACAGCCATGCAAGTTTGCGTTCCAGTAATTGCGATTGCTTTGGGTCAGTATTCCAATCGAGTATTTCGGAGAAGTGATCCAGGCATCTCGGCATCGGAATCCAGTGTACGATAGTCTAATGTCTTCTCACCTTATCCATTAATTTTCGGAAATCGCAGACTGCAGTCTACCCAATTCGAGAGATTAGGATGCAGTAGGAGTCGAAATTCCCGTGTAGTTTGAGATTTTATCAATGAAAGGTAAGCTTGCTGGTCTGGATGTCCCATTATTTGGTGCTTTTCACGTCAGTGACTCGAAAGTTTCAATATTTTGAATTCTGCCTATGATGCTGATGATGCGTTTTAATTATGGGGACGTTAAGGTGTGATATCGGATCGCGTTCGCGTGTGTAGCCATATCCATGTAACTTTTAATTCTCGAAATCTTCTTGTGAAATTCATTTGGTGGGTGCTTCTTACCTTCGTTTCGTTTCCTTTCTCCAATTTAATTAATGTAATTTAAATGTTTTTCCTTCATAATCACCGCGGTTTTATTATTTTCAATTTTTTTTCCTTTTTGTGATTTTACTTTTTATAAAAGTGAAACCCTTTCTAATAATCTGTGAAAATTAATCCTGAAATGTCTTTTGGAAAAACTCGCTTTGGCATTGTAATTGTAGTGATCTAATTTATAGTCCAATTTCTCATGTATTCTGAGAATAAGTTCAAAGAATCGCTTTCATTGTTACCTAAACCTTCGAGTAATTATGCGATGATATATTTTCCTACTGCCTCGTTCATTTTTTCTATCTTGGTGAATAAAATTTACTGTGCCCAAGCCATCCTTAAACGTCACAATATTCAATATATTAGTTAAATGTTGTAATATATTTATCATAAAAATGATTCACATTCTAAACGCGTACCCTGGATGTATTTAAGTTTAATTAATAATTTTATTTAGCGTGAATATTTTTCATTTGTTAACTTCTGACAATTTCTTTGGATTTATATGCAGTGTGCACGTTTCCCCATCAATATTTTTCCGTATTATCTCGATATTCATTCCACCAATTTCCCTTTCTCCAACGTATCGGTTTCTCGGCTGATTTCTTTTTTTCCTCAACTGTGTTTTTAAATCCAGATTGAATTACCTCAAATGGCCACCCGGCTGGGATTACACTCGTTTCCTGCGGACTCATCGGGGTGCAGCTATCAAGCGGACTGACTACCTTCCGTCATACTCCTTTTCTTCAATGTTCCTGGAATGAGCAACTGAAAAAGAAGCGGTCATTATCAACCCTGCCAGTGCAGCTCCAGAGGGCATTGGAGCGCAGAGACCCTTGGCATCATGTCATGACATAAGTCCATATGAGAGAGCCAGAAGGTATTATTTAATTTTTCGATGTGGTGAAAAAATATTCGTAGAAACCTAACTAGACCATAATTAAATTTCTGCCGGCCGTTCAGATGTAATGTTTCATGCTAATCTCATTTTGGGTTCTTTTTATAGGGCATTCCCTGGTCGTAAAAGTCGAAAAGTAAAACGGTAGAATCCGGGTCTAATTAGTATTTGTCTGGGTGTGGCTTTAAATTATTAACTTGACAAAAAAATAGAATCCATTTAAAATGGACTCTAATTTTTTAGAAGTTCGCTTCCCTGCATATTTCTAAAGTTATTATTCATTACTGTGTGGGCCTGAAATAATTTTTTATTTCTTTTAGAGTAATTAAAGACGTTTGACCTATTTCGTAAGTTCTATCGCAATCTAGAATAACTTCCAGTACTTACTTGAAAACCAGAGCTGGATGCAACTAAAACTATTCTTGATATCCAGACAGAATAGGAACAAATTCCCAAGATTATAAATTTAGAGTGCCGGTGGCTTCTTCAGTCCTAGCAATTTCTTTTTAAATCTGGAAGGGAATAGATTTGTGAAAGATATTGAGCCTTGGCAGCGGAATGAATTCCTTAAAAAATCGTTATTGGGAAATTTTAAAATGTAAATCACTCTTAATATACACAGACTAACATAATATCAGCGAATTGCCATGGTGACCAGGGAAAATACATTTAAATGTATAACATAAAGCTATAAATGTATTTTCATAAGATTTCAATAATCACTGTGAACCACAAAATCACCTCCGGACGGCATTTTGTCTTTCACTATTCTTGACGCATTTCAACACATCTATTTTTTTTGTTAACGGTCGATATTTTTTTAGACGTGCGTTACTTGAATTAGGATGTTTGTAATGGAACTCATTTTAATCATTAGTGAAACATGTTCTAATTTTCGAATATAGTTTCATTACGCACACGTATGAAAATTATTTCCAAGCTTTGCTTGAATAATGGGAAATCGACGAACATCGGGAAGAAGCTTGAAGCTTTTATTCGTAGAATTTAAACTCTGCTTTCCGTCACGACTTACTAAATCAAACCATTAGCTTCGTTTGCATTTGTTTATATTATTTGGCAATTATAATTGTCAATTTTCGTCTAAACATAAATCCCACAGAAGCAATCCAGTCAAGGGTAACCAATTGTTGAAGCATTTTTTATAACTGACTTTATCCCACGCGTATAATATTTTTTCATTTTTTAATTTCAGTTGATTAATTACTGCTAGTCATTAGGCCACTAACATTCATCTAATTTGACAAATTTCATTCAACATCTCTCATTTATTGAACTTAAATAGTTTTTTACGGGGTTAATTTTTAAAGGCGTATAGATATTAAATATTTTTTCCAGTTAGTTGATTGAAAATTGCGTTTTTGCGTAATTGTATGTTTTTCAGTTTTTTCAATTTAGATTTTGAGAGGTCTGGCAATCTATGCCGCGTTGTACGATCGCGGTGTTTGCACGACTACATTTTTCCAGATATTCGAATATTTCTGAATCCTTAACCACCATCGCAGATTCGTGGGATGTTGGAAATTAATTTTAGCTAACTACGTAAATATGATGGACTAGAGGCACTCAAACACATCAACTAAATCTTACAATTTTTATCTTATCGTGGATGAATACGGCGTGTCGTTTAGGTATTGCTTTTCGGTAAATGAACAAATTCAGTCAACGTGTGGTTTTTGTGTCTGACAAATATTTTCCGTTTTAACAAATGTTGCAATAAGCTTAGGGATTCTCTTGGACAAACATCCACATTTCCAGACGAAACGTGGATGGCATGGGGATATGTCACCTTTACCTAGCATAGTTGGTTCACTTATATGTAATTCAATTCAGTCATGCTCCGTTCTACCAGGTTAGTTTTGAAAGATGTCAAAATCTCCACAGGAAAATTTTAACTGAAGTTTTTCTTCCGGATGAAATAGTCCTCTATTATTTTACTACTTACAGTTTCCAGCGAAAATGAAAAAAGCAGAAATTTGAATTAATGAATTTATTTGAAAAGTCGTTCAAGTCGTGTTGTCTAAACGAGATTCTAAATTATAATTTACCATCTCATTTTGCGGTTAATATTATGTCGAAATTTAATTTGAAAATTTGGTGAGAAACTATCATACTATGTTAGAATATGAATGGTCAATAATTACGTTCTGAGGGTTTTTTTAAAATTTGTAATTAATGTAAACAAATCCTTGTCAATTGTGGGGAAGGGAGGCTTGCCTTAATTAATTGTATACACCTTTTAAATAGACTCATTGTACGATCGGTAAGTGCCATACTCCGTGCTTGACTGCAGAAGTTTCGGGATCAAGACCGAGATCGCTGGTGCCTGAAGATCTGAGGAATGATTCCAATGGTTCTTTTCCATATTCCTCTCGGCCTTCGTCGTTAGTGTTTCTCCGCGTTCAACTTCTTTTCTCTCTAGTCCATCACGCGTCATTGGTTTAAATGAAATGAGAAACTGAAGGTAGCCCTCCTGCTGACCTCGGAGAGTCCTGATATGGGGTTTCGATTTGTGGGTTATTTTCTCCACCAAGGGCTAATGTGATTTTCATTGTCCAAGTTTTTATTTCCCGTGATTATAATATTAAGAAATACATATAATCATGTGTAATACGAAAATTGAATGTTTTCTAATGTTAGTTGTACCAAAAAATGCATAAAATGTATTTAAAGAAACTATGCACATAGGGTAATGTAGCTTTTAGTAAATATGTATTTCATTCCATGTGCTATTATATAATAGATAGAAAATTGAGTTTCCAGGTACTCTTTAAAAATAATTTTGTTTCAATTTTTTTGTTTCCCTGAACATAACACAGCAGTCAAATATCACTGTAAATTTAACTTTGTGTGTGCTCTTGTGAATGGTATGCATTAATGTTTTAATTATTTTCTCGAATCTTTCGTATCGTGCCCCTCACAATCCCTCATTTTAAAGAAATTCCCGATTAAATATTTAACCTTTTTGGAAAAATGCAATTTTACATTGCTGAGTAAATGTGAATTTTTCTGTATTACCGAAGAGTAATCCATTAGGTCTTGCCCGTGATGCCAAGTTTAAAAATCTTTAGTTTAAAAATTTTATAGAAATACCTATTCTACCAAGAATCTGTCAATGAGAATTGTTTGAGCGTAGTCATAGTTACTAATTAATCCTTAAGTATTTTTTTTAGTCTAAGAATAGCCAAGAATTAATAGCTTTTCAAACCTCCAGGGAGACTATGAATATGAATATTAATATGAATTACATTCCTTTTTCCATTCAGTTACGAAAAACCTATAGCTAATGCATGGGAGGAAGAACAGACTTGATTGTCATATGAAGCAAGGCCAAGCCAGGTTCCCGGTTTTCGTCTCGCCGTGGAAAGAGGGAATTGGAGGACTACTAGCCTGGATTCGCTGGACTGAAGGCACCGCCTGGAAAGGAGCGCAATTCGCCAGTTTCTCATCCCACGAGCTTGCAACAGCGTGAATTCCGAAGAAATCATTTTACAGTGCTGAAAGTGAAGTTTCCTTCAATTAAATGTGTTAACAGTGAAGAACTCGAGTTTGGCAATCAAATTTGTAATTTGAACTTCATACACGATTTTTTATACTACTGTGCATGCGTTTACGATGAATAAAAACGAACTAAAATAACTCCTTTGTATAAATTATTTTTATATCCCTTCATGATTTATGCATGAGGAAACTTAATAAAACTGTCGATGTCAAGAATGTTACAATTTTTCCGTACTCATATTTTTGTGAAATAATTAAGTTACGTATGATATAATCTCCAAGAGTCCTCTTGTAATAAAATCTAAAAAAAGGATTTCAAGTGCCAGTTACCTCCATAGCGTAAAATATATAATTTCGTAATTTGTTAATGTGTTTTTTAAATTTTAAAAGAACGCTTCTAGCTATTGAATCAGAATCAACTTTTA
>LYUA01000880.1:44795-61368 GCA_002093875.1 Calopteryx splendens | reverse complement strand
GGATGACCTGGTACCCGAAAAATGGTACACAGCTTGGGCGAAGCTGAGGGTTTCAAGAGGCATCACCCGGAATCGAACCCGGGCCCTCCGGTCAGCAGTCCACCCCTCTCACTACTGGACTCCCACGCCCCTTAGGCTTTATGATTTTACATATATGAAAGTATATATACATGGATTTAACTGGAACAGTAGTAGAAACCACAGTGGTATTTTAGTACGACCATTTTTTTCCTAGAAACGAATATTTACGCTTACTGGCCTTTATTTTTTTAATTGTGATTCAAAATTTCCACGCATTCATGTGATAATATCGTCATACTTTATTGGAAAAATAATGTACTGGGTTTTGCTAATTAGATTAATTGACCGTCCTTTTACGAGAAAGGTTGACGCTAATGAGTGATGATAGCTTTGCAAGGGTGTGGTTATTCTTCAGTCGGGGAGGAGGGGGGAGGGGGAACTAGGCACACGGATGCTTCTTTCTCTCTCGATTCCCCTCCACCCCACGCTTAATTTTCCATTACCTCGATGGTTTCCTCCCCTCCCCTCCCCCCCCTCCCATCCGCCTCATTGCCGTGCGCCTGCCTGCCTCTTCATCGTCCGGTAACTCTTCTCTCTCCGGGACAGCGATTTCCGCTTTGGGGCCCGAGGGAACTGACACAATCCAATCCTTCTGCCCTCGCCATATGCCGTCCTCTCTCCCCCCCTCTCCCCCCTCCTCTCAATTACTCGCATTGGAGCTCATTCCCAGTGTCCGCTGGAAACTTCGTAACGAGAGACTTTCCCCAGATCCAATGGAAGCGAATTTCGAACGCGTGAGGTACCTGTTCTTCATTCTGTCCAAGGAACGTCTGCGTCGCTTAGGCATAATGCAATTATGCCATTAAACAGATCACCGCTGTTTATTTCAGGGGTTGTGGTCTGGGGCAAGAAAAATAGGTCCCGGTACCACATTACCTAGGGTTCGAATCCTAGTTACCGGTTCCCAGTTCGAGGATCCCTTAAACCCTTCCGTTTATTGACATTATAATAGGTATTAGGAGTTGATACATAGGGTATATATTTTTGGTAAATCTCGTTGCCTAGGTACCGGGGCCAACCCCTTGATCACTTGGGCCCGGTTTCATAATGCCTCGTTTTGTGTAATCGTTCAGAGTACTTGAACGCTGAGTTAATACAGGACGGTTCCGATTTTAACTAGGTAGCTCCCCTTCTGTTTCTTCAATTAATTTTTGAACACATTGAAAGAATTCAATTAGGTTCAACCTGGAACAGAGTCCTTACAAATATATTTACATTTTGCCTTGCAAGCCACCGGTAGGGTGTGTCGTATATGGTGATATCACACCAGGCACACTATCCAAATAGTATGCTTCTTACTTAAATTTAATAAAAAATCAGCAATTGAAAATTTGTAGTTGTAAATGTACTCAACTTGGGTTTTTTAATGCCTGGTATATTACAATCGTTAGTTAACGTGGACATTACTACACGCGTAGGTTAACGTGAGGGCCGCCTTTAAATACTATTCGGACTACCCGTCAATGGACACAAACATGCCAACCGTATTAACAATCCCAATTTAGAGTTAACTAAAACCACTTTAACGCTCGGTTTGGATTTAACTAGCAATTACAAAATTTTTTTTGGATTTAAGCTGAGGTTAAAAGTTAAACTTCATCTACATCTACATGATACCCCGCAAGCCGCCGCAAGGTCGTGTGGCGGNAGGACACCAGCCATGCATGCACAAGTGTTACAATTATTATTTACAAATATCTTCAGTTTAGCGAGACATCATAGAACCGGCCCTTATTGTATGTTTTGACTTAGTGTTGTTTCTGAATGGCCTCACCAGTTAATAAAAAAATAATTGCCCCGATTGGAAACGCAATGGCATAACGGTTTCGTTGCATGCCACGTGCCCAAGTGTCTTCCTTAACACAGTGATTCTAAGGAGATGTCTTTGGGTTGTCCAGAATACGGAGTATAGGCGGTCATATGAAATGGAATAGGTGTTTGGTAGAATAATGCGTGATTACCCAAAACCAGTGGCGCAACAACTGTACCTTGGCGTGGGAAATTGAGAAAGCGCGAACTATCAAGTTCATTTCTTGTTAAAATTTCTATAGTGCCTATGCTTGGACGCGGTAGAAGTGGGCCTAGTGCATCCCACATCCTGCGTCTCGGTTGTTACACCATCGTCTTAAGCAACTGAATGCGCAAAGAACGCCGTTCGTTTAAATGAGAACCTTGAATGTCTCTTGCGCTCAAGTTCTGATATCTCTTATTTCTCTCTTTTTTCAGGTTAGTGGAATCTATTAAGTTTTGATACCCACCGAGTTGTGGATCTCCAAGGAGAGAGGGTAAGTGTTAAAATATTTCTCTTTTGGCTCAACAGTATATTTAAAAAGGGGAAAAGTGACCAAATATCCGTGGAAGCGCTCCCTCTATTGTTAAGATCAAAATGAGAACCTTAAAGGCTTTGGCAGCATTTTGGCGTAAATTCCATATCCAATTCAATATTCCATATCAGTAATTTCCAATGAGTTAATGTGCCTCGCAAAATAAAAAAAGTCACCCAGAGATGATATACGCAGCTTTTATTTCGAAACGGATAGAACCTTCTGTATGCGTACAACAAGGGATTTTGAAAGTACGAGTTTGATCTTTTTAATATCATTGCTTTCCACGACAGACTTAGTGAAGCTTGATAAATTAGTTGCAATCCATTTTTTCTGGAAAACGCGGATATGGTTGCACGCTGAAAAGATTCATCGAGGCATAAGAGTTGAATTGAGTATATTCAGAGCTTCGTTGGAATATTTGGAGCAATGAAAACATAGGTTCCAACACTAAAAATTAGATAATTGGCTTTTCACCTGCCCTAGACTTAATAATCCCTGAAGTGATTTTTTGATATCATGTTTATAAAAAGTTCCTTGGCCTTTAATATTTTTCTTGAGATGCTATTTCTTAGTGAATCGTATCTGAATCAAGCATTTACCAAAGGCTCTACTTTAAAACAATAAGAGATAAAAGTTTAATTTACAAATTCAGATGATCTATTTCTCCAGCATTTCCTCATTTACTTTCAACATGTCTGTTGCGTTTTTCGTAGCCCTATGGTTGTATGATCCACTCTTATTGGAGTATTTATTCACGGTTCTATACTCGTTTGAAATTCTTTTCACCGAAGAGCGAAACCTTTTCTCCCGTGAATTATGCATGATGAAACTGTTGCACTGGATTTTATGCCAACACGACACGCAATGGCAAATCAAATGACCGGTTGTTAAACTGATGTGATAAAATTTATTCAATCAAACGTTTTGCGAAGGTTCTGAGAAAGGGAGTTTAGTTGCACACATCCTCTGCAGTACGCAGAACACTTTTATAGGAGACCGATTTTATTGTGTTCACTCACTTCTCATTTTATTTTCGATCGTGTTTTGTCACCCGTTCATAGCCGATTACCATGGTGAACCTCGCGGCTCTCCGAGTATCTGGGTTCAGATGGCACTCACTGTCTTTCCACTCTCCGTACCGTACGTCACATTTCACTCTAGGTTTTTTTCTTTTGAGGGTGGGGGGAGAAGATTCCGTAACGAAAAAATCATAATTTTCCGGCATTTTGACAAATAATTCTAAGCTGGAAAAATGTAAACTCTTCCTGATCTAATCACGGACGGACAGATTAATTTCCAAGGAGTGAAAGGTTGTCAAGGCTACCGTAGGAAGGACACTTTCCCTTATTCCCTCATTTGCTCAGACCATTTGCGGCGAGCGAAAAAAATCCCTACATAACCTTCGTACGCGGAGGGGAAACCTCTGCTCACGTTTGGGTGACTTTTGAAAGAAATATTAATTATCTATTTGTCGAGGCTGACTTATGTTTTCCAGTAGTTGTATCGAGTAGAACCTACATCAATGCTTGATGTCAGCAGTGGAATCACCAGCGAAATCCACCATTAAAAGAGCGCTGTAATTAATTTTTGGGAATAGAAATTCTTTCTCATAACGATAGGAGCTTCTGAGGAAGTTCACCAAATGAATATTAGGGAAAAAGGCATTGGGATAAAAACGTTGAGGAGAGTTTTGATTTAGTGTTGTTTTCCCCTAGCCATGAGAATGCGCGTCGAACATTTTAGACCGTCTGCGGAGTTATATTAAGTTCTATATATCAGGCGATATATGGCCTAAGCAAATTCAATATTTATTGATGTTCGTAGAGCTAGTTGTGTAAAACTAAAAATTTGAACATCGTGTTAATAAATTTAAGTGAAATACTGCAAAAGTATTAATGCAGCGAGCTCATGATGTAAATGACGGAGTTGCATGTCATATCACCCTTCACGTTCTCATCGGATATTAATTTTTTTTTAATTAGGTCTTTGCGACTTGAACTTTTCGCAGTGCATAGTCAATCTATGATCCTCTCTTTTTTTTCCAATTCAAAAGATTCGACCTCGTCGATGGGCACGGTATGCTTAAGATGATAGCATTATGTCTTCATCACGTGGACGCCCTTATTGCGAAGATACTCTATGAATATCGTGAATGGAATTTCGCACAGCCCAAGTTTGCGTCGCGACATCCCGTTGCGATGAACTCTATATTGCGTGAGCATCGCTCATGGCATTGCCGATAACAACTGAATCAAAATATAGATAGCAACGCTCTGCCACGCTCTTCCGCGAGCCACTGTCGCTCGGGGGTGTTTGTTGCGTCACTCCCCCTCCCTCCTCCCCCCTGGAGAAGCCAAGTCGCCACGCCCACCACCGAAGAAGCCTCGCTCCTTCGTATTTTTTTCCTTCACTTTTAACGATCGCCGACATTTGTTTACCCAGTCTTCTCGTCGCCCTGCTTCAATCCCAGCGCGCCTTCCAATCTTCCACCCGATCGCCCTCCCCCCCTTCTCCTCCTCCCGATCTCCGTAAACAAAGGCGTCTTTTCGGAAGGGGCCACCGCACTGGTGCCTGCCTCCTTGCGGGTGGGCGGAATTGGGGTCTGCTATATATTAATTTAGATAAGCGTATACTATATTCGATTTTTTAAAAGTACTTATACCTATGTTTGGTGCTCCTTACAGTAGTTAAATTTCAATTGAGAAGCATTTCTACCCATTTAAATACCTTCCAAGTTATCTATAACCAACTATATAAAAATCTGTCTAAATAACCTACCGTTTTGGGCCAGTGGTGTAGCCAGGAGAGCGGGGGGGGGCTGATTAATTAGGCTGTTGCGGTTTCCTCCCCGAGATTTTATCCCCACATGAAAAGTTGACTAAGTTGATTACTATGGGTAATTCCAGGCAAATAGCACAATTTTCGCTTGTTCTTAGAAAAATACCAGCATAAATAAAGTACCAATGCATTCAATAATAAATGAAAATAATTTTTTTAAATCACAGCAATCAACCCCGAAGATCGGTTTGGTAGGTGAAGGTAGAGCTCACCCAACACTGGACACCCGATACCCATTGATTGGCACCCGAAAAATATTACACAGCTTGGTTGAAGTTGAGGTTGCCAAGAGGCCTTCACCCGGAATCTAACCCGGGCACACCGGTCAGAAGCCCAGCACTCTAACCACTGGTCTACCCCGGCCCTTTCTATAATAATTATACCGATAAAAATTTTCAGCGGGATAAATGGATTCTTTGCGTACATTGAAATTGGTAAACGAAGATTTCGCCCCGAAATTGGTTTTTGGTTACGCCACTGTTAATTCCATAACAATTCCACTGCTACATTCCATAGCAACTGTTTGGTACAACGAGTGTGTATCGCGCGGACCTCTCCCTTGTTTACGCTGCATTATATCCTTCTTCAGTTCTTCGTACCTTCTGCCTGAATTCATGACGCCCGAATATCCTGCTCTCTTCCTTCCTCTTCCTCGGTGATATCCTCCATCGTGTATTACAGCCGTTAACAGCACAGTGACTCTGAGGATCTCCTCCAGCCACTTTTCCCACCACCTTCGAATTTCCCTTAGGAACTTCCTCTCTTTTCACCTACCATGTGTTTAAAACCGTGGTATTCCTCTTCTATCTAGATATTTCGACATTCCCTCTTGGAAACATCGCCCAGAAAACGTTATTTTGGCACATTGAACGTGATATAGAATGTCGGTATTCAACCACGTACTCTTACTGTCAGTGTTAAGTACATTTAGTGTTCTTGAAATAAAAACCCGAGTTTCGTGAAACCCGGGTATCAAAATCTCACGTGTTTTGCACCCGGGTTAATAAGTTGGGTATCTCGCCGGAAAGAGGCTTTTGTTAACTCGATTTTTCTAAATTACTCGTTAAACCTGATTGATAATACCCTGGTATTTTGGAAGCCCCATAAACCCAGATATATTAAAATGAAACTATTTTGACAGCGCTATATTATGTACATTATACCAATTAGGATTTCATTGTTATCCCACTGGATAGGAATTGGATAGAAAAATAATTCATCGAAGAAACCGGAACGCGAAGCCGGGAAATTCCGAACGGTGCCAAGGTAAAAGGCCTACCCTGCAAAATACTCGAGCATCCGCCTGGATAGTTGAAAGACTTAATCTATAATCTTACTTTTGCCGTTATTTTTTTATTCCAATTCTCATGATTCGCTTGTTCATCGCGTCGGAATCGTCGTGGTCAATATGTCTGCTTGCGGTAAATCACGGGCAGAAACTTTGGGGATCAAAAATTATCAGTTGTACACGCCGTATTAATTTTCATTGGATCCTCAAATTAGTACCTCGAGTACGATTAGGTAATTCTATTGCTTTTCTTTTTACAGTGTAGACCTTCCCGTGATTGCGAGTCACTTTCATAGTGTGATGCGCGTGGAATGACCTTTTAGTGTTTTGGGAAAAGCGCTTTTGGGAAATTTCTTTTTCCTTTCTAATTAAAAAAATCCGGAATGCGTAAGCAATTTGTTTATGGGCATATTGATATAAAAAAAGACTGAAATATACGCATCGTAAGATATATTTTAGATGTGATTGTAAAAATATTACAAATGACTCTGTGTATTGACTTTTTGTGTCCCTACGCTCAAGGTATTACCTCTTCCATCATTAAGTTTTCTTTTATGACTGGAGGGTTCTCTACCTTTCATCTCTTTACGGCCTATCCAGAACTTTTCTTCCTTCTTTCTTTCTTTTTGACAAAATGCTGGCTACGGTCTGGCCTTCATTTTAATTACGTTTTCTCGGCATATTGGTACCATATATCGATCGCCTTGGAGGGTTTGACCTCCCTCTTATTCTTCACATTTTTCCACTGTCCACCCGCACAAATCCTCCCTTTCAACCGATATTCCGCTGAAAATGTAATATCTTTTGATGGTTCTTTGCTTGTGGGTAAATGAACCATCTCTCTTCTCGATTTCCTTACTCGGCTTATTAAGTGTGTTGCTTACAAAGAAGAAGGAACTTTTTCAATAGGTTTTAGGAACAAGTAAGTCGTCCGAGCTCGTTCAAAAGATTATCTGGTCCGAGAAAAGGAGCATAAATTCCATTGAGGATCAAGGGAAGTGCTAGGGTTAGTGGAATTTGGTTTCGGCTGAAATCTTTTTCATCGGCTCCGAGGTGAACCAAGTTGTACACTTGAATGAAACTGTTAACTTGAATTCACTCTGGCATCTTCGCTAATGTTTTAGTCCGAGGGTTGTTTACTAAAGTCCCGGGGGTTGTTTACTAAAGTCTAACACCGCGAAGTAAAATTTTCGTTTTAGCTTGGAAAAATACCAACAAATAATGGAGTGTCGATAAGGAAAATAAGAAATATGCATATCAATTATGCAAAAGCTTTGGACCGGATAAATAAAATCTTTCAGGTTCTTTGGCAAAAGAGTGAGAGAGTAAGCAGCATTAACCCCCGGCCCTATTTTCGGGTTACGGCACTGCCCCGTACGACTCTGGTTCCCTTATCCTCTCCTCTCCGTCTTTCTCTTGTTCACATCTCCCTCAACATTCGCCGCCGTGTAGTGTTCACCGGTAATTTGGGGGAATCTGTTCATTTTTCTCACGGTTTTCCATCGCGTTCCTTCCCTCCTCCCATCTCCCCCTCCCATCATACCTCTCCCTCGATTTCTCGAATTTTTTTCGACGCGTCTTCAAACGCTTCACCTTTTTTTTTCGCCATTCCGAGTAGGTACACGATTCGGTCCTCCGCTCGACGTGGAAATAATGGGTCACGGTCATATTTGGAACCGGCGGAAATTTATATTTTTTTCTCTCTCTCTTTCTCTTCCTCCCAATCCTCCTCTTGAAACGTTACCCCGTTTTTCGCTTCCGAGCCCGCTTCCGAGTGTGGAGGGCGTTCCCCCATCCACCCCCCCCACGTCCCCCGGCCGCGCCGAGGCGAGACTCTCCTTTGCGCGCGGCGGTTTCACTTCCCGCGTCTTCCCATCCCGTGGCCTCCTTCCCGTGGCCAGCCGTCCTGACGCATTTCGAACGTTCAATTTGTTACGTCGAGACACACGCGTCTGTCGTTTTCAACCGACGTTTCCATCGACTCGCGTTGCGGCGGCGTCCGGAATAAGCCCGGCGTGTTTCCGAGGAAGCATTCGATCGGACGTCGAAAGCGCTGTTTCTCCCTCCACTTTCCTTCGGCCGGATCTTTGATGAGTAAAACCTGAACCTCTTTTACACTACGCGATGCGATAGAGCAAAAGCGTTGTAATAGGAGACTGTGACCCACGTCTCACTCCTGCGCCGTCGTCGCGGGGAAATTCGCCGAATGGAGGAGGCCGCTTGTTTTACACGGAGCGCGTCTTCGGTGCGAGGAAAGCGGGGATTTGAAAATTAAATAGAAATCATTTGAGCAAATTTAGGGGATTGAGGATATGAGACATCCTTGTGGATTTCACGAAACTTTTACTGCCGGGACAAATGAGTTCGTCGCATGGGTCGCACCTGCAATCACCTTCAACTTATAGGTGCGCTTAGCTTCGATCTTGTAAACCTACTGCCGAAGATCTGTATATCTACATAATAGCCACCTTTAGGATTTGGCGGTAGGGGGTGAGTCCACACCAGGCATCCACTAAAGGAATAGCACTACTCAAAGGGGGGGAATGCACCGAACACATGCAAAACCAGTACTACCTATCCCTATCTATACAACCTACCTATGCTTACCTACTATTACTATTATTACCTACCTATTACATAAGTATACTTCAAATAATAACATAAAGGAAACATGCAAATTGAACTGATTAAGATTTACATGCAACCATATACACCACCGTTCAGTTGCAACCACATTTCTTCTTACCACCCTACCTATTCGGTGTTACCCTATGCCCTTACCCTATCTCACATGATCCCATCCCTTGATAGGTACATATATGACGAAACCGGTTGAACCGTGATTAAAGCTTGCTTGAAATCTAAAATCTTTTTTTTTAAACCTCATTACGTGACTTCGTAAGATTCAACGTGAACGTGCGTCGGTTAGTTTGCAAGGTCGCAGTAGAGCGGTCTATGCTCGCTCTATTCACTATTCGCACTGTCGCCATTCTAGGGGGTCATTAATTAATTCTGTCAGCACGCTTGGGGAAACAGTTTCCCGCCACTGATTGCGGTGGCTTAAGGGAGAGTCCTGAGTGGGTGGGTATCTGGGGGATCTTAAGAAAGAACAAATAGAAAAGTATGAGTCGCAGAAAACGTTACCATCAAAGGTCGAAAATTGGGTAGGCGTTTCACGCTTGGGTGAGAGAGTGGAGGGGAAAAGAGCATAAGCGATTTGCTTGCTTGCGATTTGAAGCTGCGATAGTGAGAGGAGGGGAAAATAGAGGATGTATTCATTTTTTTCATTATGTCACTCCACTTGTTTCAATGTGTTTTTTTAAACGTAGGGCTGCGTCTAACAAATGCTGATAGCATGGAGGGGGGAGGGTCTTATGTCCGACCGCCTGAGACTAGGAACGGGTCCCAATTGAAATTGTTATATCGTTCAAACCACGTGCTGCGGAATAGACATGTTTTAATATTGTTCGACAGTATGTAGTGCAATTCGCGTAATTTGCGATACATCGTGCGCGAGACGCTCTCCCGCCCACATATTGGTGGGAGGATGTTCTGCAATATTGCCGGGTGTGCTGCTGTGTGTGTTATACTATCTCGGCAAACGTGGGAGCAACACGACTGTGCGTGGTATCGTTTTGAAGCTCTCGAGTAGAGCTACCCTGATAAGTGGAAAACATTTCGCAATGTTTTGCTAGTGAATTGGTAAACTCTTTTGTCAATATTGAGGCTTTATCTGGACAACCTTGAGTGCAAAACGTCGTGGTATAGTTTAAAATCCCTCAACGAGGTGTATTCAAGTGTATGAGGAACACGCCGAAGTTATTTGGACTAATTATTTTTTTTTAAATATATGTTATTCTGAACCGGTGAACTTTTTAAGTGCTCGTCTGTAAATTTTGGTTTATAAAATGCGATTAACCCACACATTGTTTTTTTCATGTCTAAAAATAAGATAAAATGCCTACTTAACATGCCTACCTCCTCCATTCTCGAAAATTTTTAATTTCACGAAACGAATGAGACTGTTGGAAGTCTGTCACGGCTCAATTAACCCGCTCCTCATTCTTTACATAAGTAATAATGTAACGCGTCACGGAGATTACTCAAATAAAATGTCAAATGTTTAATGCTCACAGGGCAATCTTAAGAAAAGAAAAAGTGCGAGAAAAATGTTTAATCTTCATCACTTCCCCCTCCTTATCTTGCCTTTACGAGTACGAAACCGTTCTCGACAAAGTCAATGCACCTCTCCGATCTGCAATTCTTAGCCCCTGAGACTCAGTTAGCCCACCCCACTTTGTTTTTCGACGATTTCATATTTGTTTATGAAACGGGTCAAGTTACGTGGGTCAAACTCATGTCACCGATTCGGTTTATTTTGTGACAAATAAATCTGTTACAAATGTAGGGTGGGGACTCAATTTTTTTTCAATTTATTTTTTAACCATTGATAACATATTTCCGCAACATTTTTTACATGAAAACGGTCGATGATCAATCTGAATGCTTCCATAGTTATTTCAAAATATACGAGACTGCTGCTGATCTTCCAAGCTCATTTAGCTGAATTGCTTGGCCCCCCCTCGTCCATCAACCACACATATTGTCCGTTTTCGCAGAAGAAAGAACCTTATGGCTCTGCAAAGTGAAGGTAACTACCCTTCCTTCCGGCTTGGAAGCGAGCGTCACCACTTCGTGTTGCCAAATCTCCTCTCTGCGTGCGATGGAAGTACAGATTCCCGATTACATAGGAAAGCATGAGTGGGAGGAGTTCTACCTTTCCCCCGGATTTTGTCATCGCTACAATTATTTTCCGAACCAATCGGTGAAAACTAAATCGAAGCCATAGGTGTGAGTGAGTTCGAAATGAAATCCAGTAGCCGACTATAATACCCACGGAAAGCGTATAAATCGAGAACAGAGAGTAAAATATGACAAAAATTTTGAACTAATCGTGGTGACGGGATAAGTGACGAGGGTGGGGGAGGGAACCTCCCCCTCCAAGGAAGGCGGGGAGGCGGCGAAATTACCACTCGGGCTTCCCTACGCGAGTTCACTATAGTAGTAGTGCACTTGAACGAGGCTGACAACCAAGTCTTCGATTAGGGAGAAAGGGGTACTCACGAGCACGGCTCGGTTAAATTCACACATCGGAGGAACAAATGTAATGTTGACACAAGTACTTCCTAATGACTGATGCGAAAACACGTACACAATATCTCAAAAGAGGAATGCTGGTTCATGTAACAAAAGCCTCTGTTGAAACTGTTATCTCTCTAGCGAAAGGATGTGCTTGCGGTGAAAGTAAATAAACATGCGATTGCGTTATAATTCATGGGGAATGTGTCTCTTGATTTTTTTTTACATTAAAAGGCGCTCATGTTTTGGTTCGCGTTCGATGTGCGTTTATTCAAACCGCGCTCATTCCCTTTGACGATACCGGAGTTAACGACTTCGGACGGGACTCGGCTGGTATTCAGCGATGGGTATCCCAACATTCAAGCAATGGGAGACGGGAAATAAATGCAACGTGCGAACTTGACACACATCGGGCCGTGTGCCTCATGACCTTCGGTGTGATCCCCTTCTTTGGGATTTGCGCAGTCACTCACCCTTCCAAGATGGGTGGATGCGGTCTAAAGCGCACATTAGTTCAGATTCACTCGAGGCGGCCCGCGCCATTAATTTCCATACCTGAGCAGTAGACACGTGAGTAAGCCAGTCGCTAGCCCTCCTCCCCCCCCTCATATCGGTGACTTCCCACATCCAATGGCGGCATTTATTTAAATACTTCCAATGGCCCCGCTCCCGGGGTGGTCGCATAGGTTTAAAACCTTGACTTTAGGGGTGTGGGATGTTCATATTCTAATATGAAATAAATGTAAATATTCCCATATAAAATTTTAATTTTCAATTTTAATCCAATATTGTTCATTAATCAAGTAATATCGAAAACATAGACAATTCGTCCATTTCGATATAATGGCTAACATTGTCTACCCACGATATTTCGGTTTCTTCAAACTATCCATTTTGAAAATGAGCCTCCTGCGACGTTACGCAGAGGGTTGGCAGGAGGAGGAGGTTCAGAGGGCAAGGTGGCGTTCGTTTCTCAATGTGGGGGTGTTTTATTCCGAGGACTGAAAAAAAACACCCTGTGAAACCCTTCGACTTTTTGTGGTCGAGCTTTTCCGCCCCACATTTCACCTTTCTCCCAACACTCTGCAGGTCAGGGTCGTCGATTACAAAACTCGCTTGGCCTCTCTGTGGTGCGACCACTGTCTGTAATCGTGCATTGCCCCCCACCCCCTAAACCGTCGGCCCACAGTTAGCATTATGTCTAGCTGCTGGAGTATCTTTGGGGTGAGGCGGGGATTGTGGTGACTTGAGGAGACGGAAGTGTGTTTTGTGGGTGGGAGTGACGAACCAAATGCTCCTCCGTCGCTGGGCAACATTTTAAAACACCCTTGCGGCAGGCTCACATTGTGAGCGGGAACTTATGAAATCAACAATAAGAGACTTGAGGGAAACTTGAATTCCATCATCGTCCACGCTAATTTATGTGCAACAGGCAACCCACCACCAAAGAAAATTCGCCAAAAGAAACACTGCGTTTATTGCTTTCTTCAATTTTTCTTCTGTTGTAGCCCATTGAACCGTTACCACGAAATGGATTTTGCTATTCGAAATGGATTTTTTAAAAAGTCCACTATCTTTAATTATCCATCATCCATTTAGGGGACTCCATTTGCAGCGTTTTACGACGGCATTGTAATTTTTCTTTGCTCGCAGCGCTGGAGTACGTGCCGCTGTCGTACGTGTTTGGGGAACCTGAGAACTCATCCTCGCTCGTGGTTGGGCGACGAGACGCTTTCGTGAGCCATCTTTAGCGCTTCTTAAAATTCAGAAGGCGCACTGCAGACGGACCCTTTCCCTGCGTAGTAAATTTTCATCTCTAAATACTAAACATTCTTACGCTCTTTTTTTCAGTTTTTGTCGCGAGTGTTGTCACTATGCTCCCGATGAAGCTCGCCTGAACGCGGGAAAAAGCGTTATGTACATAAAAATGCTCCTTGCACTCAGAAAGCCTAAAAAATTCCATATGAATTGGCGTGAAGCCTACGATTCCCAAAGAGTTTAGAACCAACGGTTAATAATGTCGTCAGATATTAATTACTTATGATTATTATCTACCGCATAGGGTAGGTTTCTGATGGGAATCTCAGCCTTTAACCACCCCTTCTTAATTTTCGCATCTTTTCTGCCACACTTCATTATATCCAACATGCCTAATCTTTTCCTCCCACGGCGTCACCTAACCAGCATTCTCCATTCTATCACTGTCTTTAACAATCAATCCCCACTCAGTGAGCCCTGCATTCACTTTTCCTGCCTTCTTTTGAATAATTATATCTAAAATAATAGCATCAGATTGGTGGAACCTGGTAGAAATTCGTTGTTAATTTTAAATCGAAGAATGTTTTGCCGTGTTTCTATTTTCCACCAGAAAATAATTGAATTCGACAAATTGAAGCCTTTGAAATAGGTTTACCTTCGGGAATTTTTTTCTGACCGACCGTATTTTCTGATGTGAAAGTGTGATTTCCAAGAATTTTTCCGCCTCTTCTCTGTAATCTGGATCGAGCACTTAAATCGAAAACTGAATTTGAAAACCTTTCTGAGTGTGTGCGGATGAAGATATTAGTCGCGGGGAGAATAGAATTTTCACGAGCCATATTAAGATCTAGGTTATCCGCGCGAGAGAGTCTTTTTTTTCCGACGCCAAAATAGCCCATTTAGCGGCCCACTTCATGAAGTCGAGTGGGATGGAAAGAGAGTTGTTTTTCGGATCGGATTGATTGATCCTCTCCCTATCTTATCAGCTTTGTATTTTCAATCCTGTTGTGATTTACCGACGGATAGTTTCAAATTTTGCGTGATTTTTCGTGTCTCAATTTTTATCGACTGGTTCGAATCGACGGTACTTGATTTCTATAGTCGATTCGGTAGTTCCGTCTTCGAGACATTCGAGGAGATGCTGCTTGCGCCAAAAGGAGGCGCACCTAGGCCTAGGGAGTTTCGTGTTTAAGCACCTGCATTTGAACTTGCGAGTCTCATAGCAGCGAGATATTCAACTCCCGTGCAGTTCGTGATTCTCTAAAAAAAAGGTGTTATAAATCCTGAGCTTGTACGCGGACCTGACTGAAGAGAAAAGTGATGAATCTGAAGCAGGATTAAACAAATAGTCACTTGCGCAAGTTTTTAAAAACCTCCATTAAAGTTGCATGAAATGTTCTCTGCAGTTCGTGCGATTTTCTTTGAACTCCCTCACAATAACTGCCGTGATAGGCAGACATAATATTTTTATTAAGTCTCGCAATTTTAATGCACCGTCGCTTCACGTATTCAAAGCGTTAAAACTCAAAGCAGAATAAAAATATTTGAGCGTTGTCCACCGAGGGAAATCAAGTGGGGAAAAGCAATAATACGTATTATAAAGTTTTAATGCATATACTTTTGAGCATTACAAATGTGGAAACTTCCATATATTTTGCGATGAAGCTTTAAAATAAAAATTCTCACTCAATTTTTAAATGCTTTCTTGATAGTACGATCTAGGAGGTTGTTTAAAAGTGTTTAAGGTTGAAAAATAATCGGTTCTATTAAATCGGGTGCAATTAAAAGTTCTTTTAAACTATTTTGGTTTTCAGCAGATGGGAATTTTGACATTCACGACGCTCTATTGGCTGAGATTATGTCTCAACGGCAAATCAAAAGAACCAATTCTGAGTTGGGAGTTCAAACCATTGAGCCAAGGCGACGCGTTAGGGGCCGTGGTGGGGGTTTGACTATACCGAGACTCCAAGAATGTAAATGCTCCTTCAATTAGATTCATAACAGTAATATCAATAAAAAGTCATCATTGCTAAGGGTTAAGAGTAGTATGTTTAAAGTTCTACTAATGAACCACATTACCTACCTAATTTTAATGAAAGGTACATTAAAAAATGCGATAACATTAATGGTGTATTATGAAACTAACAACGGGTGAGGAAATTTAAAAATGTTTTTGGGATCAAAGGAACATCCATTAGCTGTGAAAATATCTTTTAATAAATTATAACTTATTAATATCTATATGTCGAAAGATGCCTTAACAGAAAGTCTTAAAACTTAAGGTACCTTTTCCGTTACTTAATTTCTAAGGATACTTAACGGTTGGTTCATTGGCCGCTTATTCCTAATCAAAGGATTGCCATCACTTTACGGTGATTGACGCGTCAACAAATATCAAACAGATTTTAGCCAAGTCGCCATTTCCCCTTTCGCGACTGTAAATTAAAAAAACAGTAGGACTTTGAACACAGGTGTCTCCTGAGTTAACTGAGAAACTTAAATTTTTATTTTAAGGAATCTTCCCTTACTAAAAAACGAAAGGACTACGTACTTACATCAACCTGATAACTACACTTTTTTTAACTTACGAGTTATGGAAAAATAACTAGCGTGGAAAGCCCAGTCGTCAAAACTTTCGTTGAATAAAAAACTCATTTGAGATGATGCTCCGGTTTAATATTCTAAATAGTAAATTATTTAGTTAGGGTTATTCGACCTAAGGGCCGAGCCAGCTTGAGTTTTAAATCCTAGAAGGGGAGAGAGATGATGGGTTTCCCTCACGCTCGCCTTCTTAACCAGACCAACAACTGGGGTGGGTTAAAGGTCAGATAAGACCATGAAAGGGTTGTAGCGGCCGCGAGTTTCCAGGGTCACTGGAAATGTATTCCGGCGCGGGGTGAAGCACTCGGCGCGGGGAAGAGCAGCGGACCCCTCCTCGGGAGACCAAGGGGATCTCGTTCCCCTCGCTCTCGACGGGGTTCAAAGGATATCGTGGCCGCGGACAGGCTCAAGACGACCCTCTCCCTTATCTCCCAATCCCTTGCCTCCGCATTGGACTCGTATTTCAGCTCTTCAATATGTGTATGTATATGTATATATATATATATATATATATATATATATATATGTAAAGTTTAAAACT
>LYUA01000878.1:487043-497343 GCA_002093875.1 Calopteryx splendens | reverse complement strand
GGAACAGGGAGAAGACGCCGGCAGAGGAAAAGGATATACTATATATATTCGCTCCGCGTCCAGAAGGGGTGTGCATTAGAAGGAGGGGTAGGGATCCTCTCCCCTGCTCCACCCCTCGCCCCTGAGCCCCGTCCGCGGTAGCCCCAGTCCCTTAAGCCACTCGGACCTTCAAAATAGGGCTGAAGATTTATGGACACACCGGCCTCCCACGCCCTCCTCCTCCGCCCCTCTCCTCTCGCGCGCGTCTCGGCAGGGTGCAGAGCGCGGATCCCCGGGAAGGAAGTCCCACCCCCATTACGCCAGCGTGCCTTCCAAATCAAAGGCGCAGGGGGAAGTAAGTCCCTGGGAATCTCATGGGAGGCCACATTCGCTTCAATGAATGGGTTTTAAATTGATCCGATAATTTCAAGAATAAATTATGTGACGTGCCCATTACGAGCAGGGAACGCTCTCAGTAAAATGGTGGAAGCATTACGTTTAGGAACTGAAAGGCCCGAACTGCTAGAAGATGGCTATAAGCATGATGTGAGCGAGTTGGACGAAGGTGTCCAGGGGTAATGAAAAAACTGAAAAAAAATAAGTCACCTGGGTCTGGGAAAGTCAACAGAGAAATCGTCAAGGACTTCAAAAAAATGCTGAAGTTCTATTTTTTTGGGAAAATTAGAACCAGATACGTATGACAACGGTTGGTATACAGTGTTTGAAGATTCGATATCTTATAATGAAATCTCACCAAGTGTAATATGGTTCAGTCTTGTTTATAGATGGGAAATTGATACACATATTTTATAAAATAATGGTGTCTTGCATTAGTAGACGTGACCCACGACTATAAGAACTACCAGCAGTGAGCGTTACTGAACAGGCTGACCTGGTCGGCATTGGCTGGAATCGTAAGATTTAGTGGGGAGTGAGAGTTTCAGGAAGTGACCAAAGAGCGTAGATAAAAACCCAACACTGAAAACTGTACTGTGCTTGAAAAATCCTCGTCATAATACCGAATCAGGGATAACAATGCCTCTAGAGCTTATTCCAACAGTGGGATTCAAATTCAGGTCTCCATCGTGGGCTTCTAATGCGACTTTAAGGACACCATGTTGATCTTTTGTGGGTCATTTTGGACCTAAGTTGTACCATGCTATTCCTGAATCTGTTAAAGCAGCCAAAAAATTGTAAACTCTTTTTGGTAAGTGAGTAAGAATGGCTTATTAAATTTGACAATATAGAGCAATTATTTTTATAAATAGGTAGGTAATTGTTATAAAAATCTTATATCCACATGACTAATTACGTTTAAATCTAACAAATATGGTGATCTTTTGTATTGTGAAATTTACGACTAAAAATATTTATATTACGTCTGTAGGAAAACTTCTGCATATCTTATTTCAAGGCTGAGAAAGTTGTTGAATTAAATCTCAGATATTGTTTTGCTTTTGTGTTTCACCACCCTCGGGTGAACCTAGTGGTCGGGCACATCGGTATAATTTTGATTGTCTTCTCTCTTACTTAACAATGAATAGTGATAAATAAATAATAATAAGCCAGTTGAAGGGAAACAAACGAGAAAGAGGGAGGTTGCAAAGTGAGGCAACCTCCCGTCCAAGGAGAGGAAATCATAGCGCTGGTTCACACAACTTTCTTCACAAACGGACTGTTGTAAGACACGAAAAATAAAAGGTCATACTGACCATTCACCGAAACAGGTTGTTTAGTCGAAAATGTATCAAAGAGGATTTTGGCTCTCCAACATAAGGAAGCATAAGTCATCATTTTAATATGAGTTCAGGGAATAATAAATCAATTGTGGCCTATTTATTTTCTCACCCATTCACTTAGTTTTTTCCTACGTGCACATATACCCTTCTTCAATGAATCATCCGAAAGAGGACTCATATTCAACTTTGGGTCGAGTTACATCCCATCCAGATATTTTTTCTTTACTTATACGGTTTTTATGAGGTGCCTCTCTGAGGTGAGACTGTTCTCATGCTAATGGACCAGAGCGATTAAGCCATCATTAAGTCCCATCCCAGGGAAAAAAAAAGTTTATTTGCTGATGAATACAATTTTTGGTAATGAATTTGAAAGAAAAGTGGATGGCCACTATTTTTTTTATTCATTACCTTTTGCTGACGATTAGTAAAGGTGGGGGATAAGTGAACGTTGGTGAATATAAGTGGGTTCTAAATTTCCTCCCCAGGACGCCTCGCGAATCCCTACTCAGGTTACCTTCTCCCGCTACCCCCTCCCTCCCCCAACCCCTGAGAGCCCCCATATCCGACACCCTAACCAAGCTTCCGTTCCCTTTTCTCATATAATTTCCCTTTCCCAGGCCTGCATTATCTCATCAAAAGGTCGCACCGCCTTTACTTCACGCCGACCCCATTACTTCCATTCCCTCCTTCTCTCCTTCGGGGCCCTGAAGAAGACCTACACTTAATTCCGGGTGACGAGGAAAAGCAAACAAGCGTGACGGGCTGCGCTCTCTCCATTCCGAGCTTTTGTTCGCGACGGAAAATTCCCTTCCGGTCTTCATTTTGAGGGTTTTTTTTTAGCGGACCCATTACTAAAGCCGGCTTCTAATTATTCTCCCGAGACCCACACTTGACATTTCGGATTTCGACTCTCAACAGGGACAATTGCATTCCTTTGTGAAGACCGGCTCCGATCGAATGTTGGTGGCGTCTCTTTACGTGAGGCCTATCATGCATGACCTTTGTTATTTTCAAATCAGATCTTTCAAAAAAAAAATTTCAGCATGACGGATTTTTGCGAGATGAGGGCTCGAATTGCAAATCCAATTCGGAAATAAACCCCATTCTGTTGTTCGCTAGCATTGGGTTCTCGGAGAGGTTCATTTTTAAAGGTAAGTCAATATTTTTTTTACCGTGGCATCAATTTTCTCGCGCAAATTTTGAGATTATTCATCTTGTGCCCAAAGCACTATCTTACAGAATAATCTAAATACGCGGCAACTTATGATTACTCACTTATGATAAGAACGCGATAAATGTAAGCGTCGTTTCCCTCCCATTCCATCGGTTAAAGTCACCAAAAATGATGTTTGACACAATCTTTCGAAGGTGCACATGTTATATATTAACAAATTAAAATTTTGAGCACCCAGAACACCATCAATTATAAAAAATATTGTTTAAAGTTTACAAAGATTAACTAAATTTGGTACCCGAATTGAAACAATCAATGCCCATTTAGGCGTAAGAATGTTTTAATGATTGATATTTACGTGAACATAGATTATACTTAATTGTATTCCTAATTCATGCCCTATCTTCGACTTTCACTGCGATGACATGCTACACCGAATAATTATTGACATAGGTATTGAAAAAAAAATCGTTTAACTCTTCAGATACTTTGATAGGAATCTATATATACATCATACCCAGCAAGCAAATTTAAGCCTCTATAAAATCTCAACCGTGAATTCAAACTTTAAAAGGTTTACACAAAACTTCAATAAAATAACTTTAAATAAGGACATAGATTTTAAAAAGATCATCATGTTTACTAAAATAGTTCTTATCTATTGCGTGAAACAACTTTTTATCGTCTCTGGGAGGTAAATAAATCTTTTTTTTTGTTTGCTAGGAGAGGTGGGAAAACTGGATATATTTCTATTCACGTCGCGGTAGTAAAAACTAGTCACTTTTTATCTAACCTTTCTATGCAACAAATAAACGGGAATGGAAACGGAAAGTTTTTATGCAAATTACATTAAAATCGGTTCAGGCGTTTTCTTTCTAGAGTGGTTTAAACTTGAGGGCACATAATAAAAAAACCCTATATTAATTGCTTTCGACTTGGGGCGTTAGCCAGAGAAGGTCGTGATCATTAAGATTATGCTAACGGTTCATTAGGATAAGGGTGCCGCGTTGCTCAAGAAATCTGCCGATGTGAGATGCCGGCGGCGAACGCTTTCGAACAATTATATTCAGGCTGGGGCCCAACGTAGGGAACTGAGGTTATTCTCGTACGTACGATATTCCTGTAATAAACGAGTCAATAAGAAATGCCGTTCCCTTGATTAGCCTTCGACAAGCCCACAAAAACTAACTGATAGCAATTATAAAATTGCTCTTACCCAAAAAATCTCTTGTTGATCATTAATGAGACTCTTAGTAGGCACTGCCAATTTCCTCAATTATCTTTAATGAGTTCAAGCACAGGGTTTATCCTTGGTCTATGGTGAAGAGGCAGCCGTCAAACTTCCATGTATATGATTATTTTTATGGTAAGGTAGAAAAACCTGAATATAGATGCTACAATCAAGTGTTGTTAGAGCTTTGACCCATCCAAAGAAAGACTTCCGTTCCGATTTGGAAGCTAATTGCATCAGTCTGTGGAGAATTCTAGAGAATTTAACGAAAGACTATGCACTTAATCGCAACTCTCGGGAGTATTGCCCGCTAAGGAAACTTCATAGTATATTTTCCCTTACCAGGGCATGTGTTACACGGGACTATAATGGGTTTAGGCCCTAGGCTGCCCCACCCCATACCACGGCGCCAATCCCCGTTACACAACTTGTGGCGTCTGTGTGAATAAGAGCCAAGGGAAATTCAGTATGCAAAAACTAGTTTGCCTTTTCGTCTCCCCTCCCCCAATCGGTGCGGTGACCGGACCACGTGACCAGCCTGCCCCCTCCCCCCCTCTACTAGTTGCCACCCTGCTCTATACCCACCGACTCCGATTGGACCTTTGAGGTAGCTGGGTCCTTTCATGTTCCCGTACCACAGACCCTCCAGAAGATGAACCTTTCATTAATATTTTTGTCCGCGACCTCGGAAACATAAAAGCCGGTTTAAGTTTCTTCGTGGATTAGGTACACGTTTCGTGACTGCCATCGGACTTCGCTAACGTAAGGCGTTTTTGACCTTCCCAAGCTTCAATGCTTAGCCGTTCCAGAACAAGTTTTCGTCCTCCGTTAGTCATCTACTGAGTTCCCATGGCTTCATCAGAAGACTTTAACGTTGCTCAGGGCATGAAGTTTTAACCCTTGGTGGTGGTTTTTATCTGGTGCTCAAAGGAAATTGGAGTAGTGAAGTGGCGAAATTTCAGTGTCTTTAAGTATATAGTAAATTTGTGATAAATAATAAAATCATTTTCTATCAAAAAATACATAAAACATTTACAATTCCTTATAAAAACTTTCCCTGTTATCATGGAGGAATTTCTATATTTTAGTTCACTATGCATATAAAATGTTCATATGAACCAAGGCGTTAAAAGGCCTCATGAAATCAAAATTCTTAAAAAAAATCAATAAAATCATGCCTATAAACTGAATAATTAGTTATTCAAATACGAATCATGTCTTATGAATAATTAAGTATCATCGTTAATCATCTACCTATTCATAAAATTTAAAATGTCTCAGCCTTTAAAATTGGCAAAATGAAATTCAAATACCATCTTTTATTAATTTTCCTTTTCTGTTCTTTTCGAAATTTCCTCCAAAAAATCATTTTTAACAATCCAAAAATCTGAACTCTTTAAAATATCTCAAAGCGCTCAAATTAATTACTGCATTGCGGCTAAGATTGTGATCCACAGAATAAATTATTACATAAATTAAATAATTTATTCTAGAGATTTCAGAATCAATCTTAAGATAAAATAATTTATAGGTAAGTATTTGTTTGACGATGAAATTAAATCGGCTTTTTTATCAACAGGTATTTCTTCACTCCGAGCGACGGTGGATGATATTTGTTGAAAACTCCGAAGTCTCCACTCCACTCCACACCTTGGGTCCAATTCTCCTGTCGCCTTTGGATTTCTCCCAATAGAATTCTCTCCTCCCCTACCATGCGCAAAATCTCTTTGTTCGTTTTCCTTTCTCCTAATTTCACCTCTTTCATGCCTCTTCACCACCATATCTCTGCGCCTATCATCTTGCCTCAGATGCCAAGTTTCCGCAATGTACAATACTGAGCTCCATATTTAATGTTTTCACTAATATTTTTTAAAATATCTTTACTCAAAGCTCTTGCCATCAACTCCCGTCTCTTCATAAAAGCTTTGTTTTTAACGCAATTCCTTCTAGTGTCCCTACCACTTTCCCCGCCTTCCTAAACAGGAGGAATGAATAGGAGAACTGTTCTACCTACTCTAGTTTATGCCCTCCGACTTTAATGCTTACCTAAAGTTTCCTAATTCTTGAGAACCTTATAAACTTCGTTTTTATTTTCAGCCTATACCTATCCACTGAGTCTGTGATTCACATAGCAATGATTTCAATCCTTTGACCGGCTAGCTAACCAAATCTTAATCGTCCGCGAATCTGACTGACTTGATCAGTTCTACACTTACATTCATTCGCACCTCCAGTCTTTTCTATTCCTCTCACCATTCATCCGTGTATACGTTGAAAAGGACGGGTGATAACGGACAACCCAGCCTTATCCCCAACTCAATCCCTGCCCACCATGCTTCTCCAACCGCCACCCTTATTTGTGTAGTCTGAGAGATATGCAGGTTTCGAAAAGTCTCATATGCCCCCAGTAAACTCCTCTTTTCTGCAATATTTTCAAGACTTGTTCCCAATTTACTCTATCAAACGCCTTTTTAATATCCAGGAGAAAAATACATCCTGGTTATACTCTAAATTCCTATCATTGACCTCATTACTCTAATGGCGTCACGAGTACCCCTACCCTTCCTGCATCCCAACTAATACCCGAAAAAGAAATATTATCTCTCTTTTCCATCATTTATTACTATCTTAAGCACTACCTTTGTCGCTTGCGAAGTCTAGAGACTTTCTACAGTCCTCGCAGAGAGCAACTTGTCCCTTTTTTGGAATAGGAATTAATACTGAGCTAACGAAGTTTCTGTGCCCATGACATTTGCTTGGGAGAAATAATTCAGGTGGTTTCCTGTTCCCTTACCCAATAAATATAGACATATAATGATTATTCTTGAAACACCACCTTATCACCCAATAGGTTAGCGTGGTGAAAAAATTCTAAATAAGTTAATAAAACCAGTGATTCCCACAAGGGTAATTAATCTGTACTTTATTACGCGCTCCGCAAGCAGAATCGGATCCTTAGGGTAGGACCAGGGGACAATGCCTACATTCTCCCCTTCCAGGAGATATTCCCCACGGGAATGTTGAAGACTACTTCCTTCTTACGAGGCACAAAGGGTGCTTTCCAATTACCGCCGCGGTTCGAAGCGAGCCAACATCAGGGCGACTTCTCTGCTTTCCAAATGCTTTGTTTCGCTGTGCGTCGATCATCGGAGTTACCTCAAGGCATTTTTGCGTAAGAGGAAAGTGCCGTGTTTTTGGGAGAAGTTCACCTCTGCATACCTATTGACTTCTACTCGTGAAATGACTTTCCTTTTCATCCAAAGAAGGAGTCGACACAGGTGTCCACTTCGCGGCACATGTATCGCTGGGAACTACTCAATTGGAAGACATCATACGCAAATTCAATGTTGCAGAACTGTGTCGCTAAGAGACCTCCAACGTAACTCTCTCTTCTCGACACTTCGTCTCGACAATTACTTCCAAATCTCTCGCCTGGCCACGAAGTCAGTTCCCTTAGTATTGTTAACATGTAATTTTCTCTAGCAGTAAACTACTAATTCAGGCTGTATGGAATGGTGCGAGCATCACCATTTCGCAAACGATTAATGTTTTGTCACCGACGGGATAAAGCAGGAATTGGATGCGAGGTGAATGATCGCGTTCAATTGAGAAATGCATGTGGCATTCCAGAGTCGGCGAAGCTCCGTCAAGATTAATGGATTAAATATCGATGGCCACTTCAATGAGTCTATGCGACTTCTCTCTGACGACACTTACGAACGAGTCCAATGAAGGGAATGACCTAACCTTTTAAGCGTAGCTATAGTTTGTGCCGTTCGAAGCGGTTTCCGAGTCCTCCCCCACACCTATCCCTCCTGAGATTTTCATTTCTATTCCATTAGGGGTTCTTAGTGCGGTTCCCTGACCACTGAGGTAGACCAAAAGTGCTTCCAGGGGCAGACCGGCCCCCCTTCAAATCTCTGGTCATGAGACGTAAATGCTTTGATGCTTTCTCGTGCACATAAAAAGGACCGATGAGTACCTATTCCACCGGGTTTTTAGACGCTAAAATTGCTACGGTAGTAAATAGCTATGGTAAGTGAGGTAAGGTTTAAAGGTATTTAGGAATCAAGCATTCATTCTTAATGGAGAATAACTGCAGACGTAACTTCCTTCCCTATTGATTTTTTGGCTACGTTGGTAAAATTCGAAAATTTTGAGAAGCGGAGGAAATGACTGAAAGGACAGATATATGAATTACTTTCTCTCTTAATAATACATATCAATGGGTAAAATTCAGAAGTGAATGATGAAATATATGCTGAATCTAAACATTTTTAAACTAGATACAAAAGTTTTGATTAGAACATCACTTAAAAATGCACCACCTATAAAAATGCATTTGGTTGTGGGACCAAGGAGTGGGGTGGGCTTATACTAGGCACTCCACTATTACAATTCCTGAAATTTTGTAAGGATGATTGATTAACAATTGCCGGTAGCCTGAGGTTACATTTTACATACCTTTTCAAGGAAGTATGTAGGTTTTAGTTACCTACTCAGTAAAATACCCATTACTCTACAATGAGTGCTAATTATAATTAGACATTACCAAAGGAATACCTGCTGTTATAATCTTGGGGAGCACGACTATTTATTGGCAAATTCAAATTAATATATTTTTAATAACTTTGGAAGTCTTTTTTAAATAAACTATCATTGCATTTATACCTACTAAATAAGAAAGAACTATGAAAATATTAGAACGTAGTTAATATGATTTAAATTATCCCTCCCTGTCATTATTTATTGATTCATTTTCATATAATAGTTTCATTCAACTTAACTGCCACCGAAAAATATTGGTTCATATTTTTTAAAGTTGAAAAAATTGAAGTTTAAATATATAATTTTGGTAAGTAAGTAAAAAAATGTTTCCCTATCTACAGCCATATTAATAATAAATGGGCCTTCAGATTATACTGGCAATGAAAATTCTTGGTAATTAAAATATTCTTATAATTATCCCTTGAACTTCAATGCTGCCCAGCTATAGAGAGACCAAACCATGAGGGAAGCACTGAATAGATTCCTGGGTTGCATTGGAATATATATTGTTAATGAAATCCCATGTCAGTTTTACAAGCAAGGATGAAAATGGAAGGGTGCATGTTCCTGGTGTTACAATAATAATACTTTATTGTGAAGAGGACGAATAACCACTATTATATAAAATTATTTTTTTTTAGCAATGAGACAATATTTTTGACTGGAAAAAAGTGTAAGTTTATGCATTAAGATATTCTGGGTATTCCCGATAAGATATTCTGGGTTTAATAATCCTAAGTAACTTAATTACTTATAGCAAAGATATAGGTAATTTGTGATTCATTAGGTACCTAGTTCATGTAGAATCAACTCACATGTAGTTTGTTTTAACCTCTCCTTTTCATGGAATTAGTTAAATTAGGTGAATGTCATTTCTAATATGGAACACTATAGAGCTAAATCGAAGATATAGTCATTATTGAGGAATAGTTCACCAATAAGTGGCCTTTGCACTACAGAAGTGTTCCGCATAAGTATCACACATACCCTGTAAAGAATTTATGGTACCTATCTTCATGAAATTGTGTATAGTCACATGAGAAAATTATATTTTTTAATCATGCTACAAAAATTCTATCCTGATCTCACTTCTATGATACATGCATGTTGGGAGGTACATTGGAACTAAATTGTCTATCTTGAGTGTCTTAGATAAAAATTCAATGCTCAATTATATTTGTCCTTTTTTTAATATATGTACTGAAGCCAAAAGTCTTGTAATCAATTTACAATTTTTCTAGATGATAATATGTAGTTTAAATGTTGCATCAAACATTATGTGAAATATATTTTAAAATTATATAAAATGATATTCATGTACGCAAGTATTTTTCTTTAATTAACAATCTTTTTAAATAATTCCGAAAGACAAGGTTAGGTACAGCTTTTATAGCAATTTATTTCTTATTTACAGTTTCACACTTTGATTTCAATTATACAATATCATCATCATCACAGCAATCAACCTGAAGGTTGGTTTAAAATATTAGGGTATAGCTCACCCACTACTAAGCTCAATGGCATGCGAAATTCAGGTTAGGGGGCCCAGTTCCCTGTACCGCCTGTGAATTCCCAGTATGACCTGATACCCGAAAAATGGTACACAGCTTGGGTGAAGCTGGGGGTGCC
>LYUA01000878.1:443278-453675 GCA_002093875.1 Calopteryx splendens | reverse complement strand
TTGACTGTCAAGCTTTTATTTCACATTAAAATTACTTGCAATGTAAGCAATTCAACCTTTATCCTTCTCAGTTCCCTTTTGAAATGAAATATTAGCGTAATATTTCCGGAATTTATGTCGATGAAAGACCCATAAGAACTGTGACGAGTTCCGAAGCAAATTTATGGAGAAATATTACGCTTGAAATAAGATTTTTGTCCTATCTTGACTGTCACTTAATTTAATTCAAGAAAATATTTACAAATGACATAAAATAATGAAAGGATATGAAAAAATACTAGAAAAGGCAATAAAATGCACGATTCAACCACTAAATTCTTAATGCGGACCCGATAACATTCGATTTCCGGATTATCTTGATTTGGTAAGCTCACCATAGCTGACGTGAAACACATGATAGGCGCTCTTTGAGGAAGAGTTTATCGTGAAAAACGGATCAATGACTAACCTTCCTTTATAACGCCCACTGTTCTCTTTCGCGTTCCCCTCCCACGATAGTCCCATCTCAGGCACGTCATTAAAGCCATTCTTTTCCTTTCCGAAATGGGTAAACATTTCCCCCACTGAAAAGACATCAGGCCCTCGTTCCCTAGATTCCACGTCGTCTTGCAGCACATTCCCTTGTCAATTCACTCGTCATTTACACAGTGTTATCCACCCACGCAAGCCTAGAGGCAGAAAGCAACGCGGATTGCAAACCAAGGTATTTTTTTTAATCGGTGGAATTAAATTGCATGCGGCGCTGTTTGTGTGACTGGGATTACAAAAATACAAATGGATCAGGTCGGGGCCGGTCTCCGACTCCTCCTTGTGCTCCACCGTAATTGAAGACGTCAAAATTTGCTATCGTTTCCCCCGAAGTTGTTAGCGATCAAACGAGCGAATTGAACCTAATGTGATTGGGGTTCCGGCCGACGACAAATCCGTTTTGGTCCTCTCGGAGAAGAATCAAGGGGTAGGAGGTTGTCATATCAACTGCATCGCCCTCTTCTCTCCCGAGAAATATTTCAGGAGAAATAAGCTATTGGAAAAACCTTTATGTTATACACATTATGTTAAAAAAAAACCTTTACAGTAATTTTTTTCCAAATAAAATTTTCAGAAATTCTGTGAATTATTCCCTTTCCTTCGTTCAAGAATGAATCTAAAAATATTAGTATCATAATGATTTATTTTATTTTCTTAAAATATTTTTAAGTCACATGAAACCCTTATAAGTTAAATATGTTAAAACTGAAAGTTTTTTTGTTAAATATAACAAGCAAATGTTTCAGACGCATTGCATTCATTATATGATAAAATCGAGAGTATCCCGCGAACATTTGTCGAAGGAATATATTTTTATCCAAACTAAAACTAAATTTGTTGCTCCCTAAGAGAATTTCTCAAACTTTTCTTCACATTTATTAACATTTTTGCATAAAAATATCTCATGTCTTAATACCTAGGAATGCATAAATGCATTAATGCCTTCCAAAGGAATACTTAGATTGGCTGGTGGAGAGCTCTTTTCATAATTTAGAAGTTGTGATGCCACGAAATTCGTTTCTCCACGCCGCCGAAGGCTTTCAAATACAATATAAAATTGGTCCAGTGAAATTGAACACCTGGGGATATTACTGGGACTGTCCCTAGACCTCTGTTAAGTTCAGATTTAAGTAGAAGCATCTCAGGATATATGTAACCTGTTGAAATCTTTCTTCCTTTGAACATTTGAGTTTGCAATGTTTTATCAAATATTCGTTGCGTTAGGTGACCATTGTTTCAAAATTAATGTTAATATCAATTTTCATGGAATGGGATGTGAGATGTGTTTTAGTTCTTCATGCAGAAGGTGGAATAATCAATGGTTAATTGAAATTCTGCTAGTAACGTGAAGGCAGAACGACGCCGTCAAGGGAATATGTCGCAAAGGAGTAGTAATCAACAAAGGATCTTTCGATTAGTTTCACTGTATGTGTAATTTTCTAAAAGTACTGAACTCTCACAGGGTATTTTCATTAGCAAACTTAATAAGGCTTAATGGATAGCGGTTTTAGTTATCATTAATAGCGGTTTTAGTTATCATTAATTGACACGGTTTGTCAAAAAGATAATCAAAAAGGTCTCCATCAGTCTCATATGAATGACGGAAAAAACGTAAGGATATTATTTCCTTACGATACGGAAGAAATAAAAAAATACATTGTTTTGGAAATTAAGATGGCCAGGAAAAAATTAAAGGCACCCAAAATTATTTATTTAATAATGATTTTCCTACAGACATCTCATACTCACAATAAACCTGAGAATAATACGAGGGTCATTATTCAAGGCATTGTCATTTCATTCATTGGCCCCTTGGAACTTAAATAATTTAAAATTGAAAAAATCCCTAAATATCTCAATAACCTTTATTCGTGCATCTTCACTTATAATTCATTAAATAAAAAAATATTTTTTTACTGAGATGCTTATAATCACAACGAAATCAATGCATCTTTAAGTAGGTTCAAATATTTTTAAATATGCATTTTCCCAGGACTGGAAGCAACAGAGTACATCGTGAGTTTTTTTTCTAAGAGGAATGTTGATTTTTTCACCAGTACGAAGCGGACATTTTTAATACATAGCACGCTAAAGAGTATTGCGAAAACATCCGTGCTTATAAAACTTATTTATCTGAGACGATATTTTAAATTAGAATGGTGAAATACGTTGATGGTATGAAAAGGAAATTTAAGGACGCCAATAGGTGTCACTGGGACGTCCACGTTACGTACCGAGGTATTTAAATCCCTCTGATCTGTCGTATTCGCAAAGCCGAATGTTTGAATTGACGAGCCTCAATGACAGAAATTCTCGTCATCCGCCCGAAGCCCATGGAATTAAAATGACAAGAGTTACCGCCATCCGCACGCAACGTGTTAAGAGTCACGAAGCAAAAAAAATACAAACTGTTCACCACTGATCTGCGCATAAACATTCAATCGGAATTAAACCGAAATTTCCGAAAGTTATCAAAATGCAATGCGTAGATAAGTAAGGCGAGTGCTGATAAAATCCACATCGCAAGCAAACACTTAAGAGGTGTGATGAGGGCGTCCCTTTTAGTTGCATGTAATCCTAAAACCCCGTCCTCCTCCCTCAATCCTCGCACCCTTGTGTGCGTAACGAGCCCGACTTTCAAGGTGGGGACTCGTGTCTTCTCCGGGAACTCTCCACGCTCGGGGGAGTTTGCCGTCCGTGCCTCTTCCATTCCATTAACGGGCGAGAGGGGAATAATTTCATCGAAGGAGCACCCTTGTCGAGTCTATCGCTCCTCCGTGCCCCAGGGAATATGACTCCCGGGGCTCGCACGGGACACGTCTTGGGACGAGTTCAACGATTTGAAGCTCCGAATTCCAGAAATTCATCCCCGGGAAGAGGGGTTACGACCGAATCCAAAATGTCTGCCATATCGTGTTCCCGTCTCATCCCACGTCTTGTTCCCACACGACCCATCCCCGTTCTTTGCTCCTCGCGTGCTGCATCCTCCTCTTAACTTATGCATGCGAAACGGCTGAGGGGTTCGGGCGTTTTAGAACGCAGTAGAGCGGAATTTCGGGAGGCATCTTCGCGTGGATCACGTACCTCCTCCTAGCCACTTGCGGCTCTTTGAGGAATGATGTGCGGGTCCAATTGAACGACGACGCCAAAATGAAGGTCGAGACTGAAAGATCGTGAGTCGTCAAAATGCTGCTTTTTAGTGCAATGCTTGTCCATTTATTTCTATACTCTTTAGGCAAACAATGTTATCACCGTATTTTTACAACGATATCTGGTTTTTTATATCCCTGGTTCTGATTTCAGTATCTCGTGTTTAGATGTGCATGAATCTGGTTTTTTGATTTTTTGAACTTCTTTTCATTTTACACAGCATGTCATTAGTATGTTTTCATCGTCTGTGGATACAAGAATGAATTAATGGCGTCATCTCGTTATCAATTTTTGTCAAACTGTTATTAATCCCTAAATATTATTTCAGGATTCATCGAATTGAATAATCGACGGCTTTCTTCTTTGAACTTCTCCTAATTTATTTAGATATTTTTAATAGCATGGAGTTATGCCGCTCTTGTTTTACTTCCTCCAAGAGGAATGCGTCTTGAATGATTTCAAACTTCATTCCTACTAATACGATGTTATTTTTCGAAACTTCCTCAAATTGATTCATACATCCCAAAAATTTTACTCTCCATTATAAACTTATCTAAATTACAATCATTATAAATAATTTATTTTTAAAACAAATTTAAATAAACAAAAATTTTTAGGCATATTTTGGAATGTCAAAGAGAGGAAGTAAGAGAAAAGTTTAAGTAAGAAAATAAAAGAAAAATGAAAGAAAAGAACAAAAAGTTTAAAGAAGAATTCACAGAATTTCACGCATGTATTATGAGTTCAGATGGTTTGCCAATATTCTTTATTTGCAATGAAAAATTCGCAAACAATACAAAAAAATTATGAGTCATTTTATGAAACATGACCTCCAAAATGACTCCTGCGATCATCTGTGGTTGATTTGCTGAAAAGTGCGGTCAAAGGTAAGGTCCTGCAAAACTAATTTTTGAAATCACTTAGTAATATAATTACCATTAGTTTTTTAGCATCGGATGGGATAATGAAACGAGTTAAGCCATTTAAAGACGGTGACTATATTTAAGAGAGGTTTATTGAAACACTGTGTAAACTTTAATCTGATTTAGAACACAAAGAGGAAGTTGTTAAGTAACTTAAGGATATGCCATTATCAGCAAAGAAAGAGAGGTAGAAAACTATAAAATCGATCAATTATATCAGTAATCAACTTATTACGGTCATTCAGCCTGTGAGGGATTCTCTATTTCTTGTGACGCGACTATCAATATTGAAGGCACTGAACAAGTGGCTCTCATGGCGAGATACGTTTACTCCAAAGGACCCTAAGAGGAGCTTATAGAGTTACTGCCCCTCAAAGGCAAAACAAGGGTAGAAGATATTCCATCAGCTGTTGCTGACTGTTAAAAGAAAAAAATATAAACACGGACAATATAACCTCAAATGAAACGGTTGAATAACAAATGGATAAACAAAGGCGTCGTTTCACTTTTATAGAATACGGATTACCGTCATGTGATGTCGTTTAACTTCATAACCCACCAAGAGAAGGCACTTATTGTACAACATATCACGGAAATGACCCTTGAAATCACGGAAGTATTTAATCTAGTAATTCAGATGGTCAACAAATACTGTCAAAAGGTTTACACGTCAGAAAGTTACGTTAATTTCTGTAAGAGGCCAATTTCAGGACTCCACCACAACAAATTGCGATGGCTTGCAAAATGCTTGGTACTTGTTACGTTTTGTGATCTGCCTGAAAGAAGTAAAGGTGGAATTTACGTAGAGTAAAAGTAATGAATATGAAAAACTCGAATACCCTCATTTGCTAAAGAAATTTCATTTAATGGTAGATATTACCTCGCATTCAAATGTCCTTAATTGAAACTATGGGAAAAAGGAAACAAATCCCATTTACTTTTGGAAGAGTACTTAATATTTAATAAAAATCTAATTTCATTTGCAACAGATATCGAAGTGAGACTATCTATACATTGAGGAACAAAAAATTATGAGAAACTTAAAGAACCTTAAAAACATGTTGAATGTTTTTCTACGCCATTTGAGTGACTTTCAAAGAAATTTGGACTTATCAATTCAAAAAATCTGGTGATCGAACTGAAAAATTTAGAAAGGCGGAAATTAGCTTTATCATGTTACCAAAAAAAGGATGGAAATGCAGAATCTTAAAAATAACATGACCAAATAGGATATATGTTTGTGTGCGCAGTGTAATTTGGATCTTCTTAAAATGTATTATTAATGTTATTAAAATATATTTTTCATTAACTTTAATATCAAAAACGTAATTTATGTAATGCGGATGTTCGCATGCTGCACTCCGTGTAATGTTTAAAGCAAATTGGCTATTATTTTAAAAAACGTTGCCAACCCAGTCTTAGCCGCAGAAATCAGTCAAAGTGAAAAAGAGATTCGAGAAGCGGAGTGATCCCTGTGTGATTCTGTAAATGTGTGTATGATGTAGCGACTTTTCCCTCGCAAGCAGCGAATTTCCCACGATTCCCCGCCTTGATTCTTCCCCAAATATTTCCGACAGAATCCCCGCTACCAACGGTGACAACCTGACAAGCGCGTAATGTGAAATTAATAGCAATGTAACCCCGTTTGTCGCCCCTCGTTTTGATCCTTCAATGGAATCGACATTAGTGTCGTTTCAAAGCAATTAAAAATGTCCGGGACGCTTAATGTAGAGATCATATTATGCGAAAGATTTATCAATTGCAAATTCTGTTCAATGAAACAAGATAATTGGTGAAAAAATACGCCAAGGATCTTTTTGAGATGCGTTTTACAGTATAGATAATGCCTATATATTTTTAAAATATTTACAGATAAATTACTTATACTGATTAGCTTTGATTATGGATTCGGTTAATCGCTATTAAAAAATAAAAAATGGATTGTACCCATGAATTTGAATGTGAAACAGTAAAAATAATGAAATTAAATCAGAAACAACATCATTCGTATATAAAAGAATTCCTAATTAATATTTCCCTCCACCTCGAAAATAGTTTCCAAATTACATGCTCATATCATTAACGATTGAATAACCTAATAATAATAATAGGACCCTCCGCACAGCCATTTTGAGTCAATTTTGAGTGAGACGAATAAATTTCATTCTGCTATCACCTTCTTTATATTTTATCAATAATGGGAATCTGCGCTGGATACATAATTCATTGTAAGTCTTTGCACTTTAAGTTATCACTCTTTCGTGTCATCGTTTCTCCCCTCCAAGTCCTTAAATTATTTTTTATCCAAGGTTTTATTAATAAGGTGTGTGCATGAAAGTCATTGATTTAACATCATTGATGCTTAACCAAAGCCTTATCCGAAATCATCAGGTATTAGTCATGTTCAGTTAGTCATGATGACTAAAGGGAGAAAGAATTTGGGCGAGATATATTGTATTGATACCTACGCCGTGGGTGACAGTGGAAGAGGTACTTCTGAACAAACGAAGCACAGAATTTGATTATCGCATGATGTTTACAATGAATTTGTACCTTTGTATTGTACCGACATTTGAATGTCGATTTATAACTACGAATTATGTGATTACAAACTCCAAGATAGCGTTTTAAATGGATGAACTCGTATCTTCTTTCGCCAACAGTAAAAATACGTGCCTATATTCTGTAACTAATTGGTAACTATAAAGAATTCAGATACTCTGGAAGCAGATCCACCCTCCTAAGAAAACATTTCATCGACGATTTCGGACGCAGCTTTAAAAAATAAAAATTCTCCGTGGTGAACTATAGGCACCAAGAATTGAATTTGCTCATCTGTTACTTTAATTACAGTAACAAAATACATACCAAAAGATTTTACTTCTGGATATTTCATTACATATCCTTCCACGGAGTAACATTGCAGTTCTCCCAGGGAGATTTTCGCACTTTACGGAAGATACATTGGGGTATGATTTGCCTCTCAATGAGTTGACTGCGTTCACAAGTAACGAGATTATTATTATTAATCTAGATTTGTACTCAACAAGAATGTAAAACGTTTTCTCGGAAAGCGTACTAGTTATCGCAGGGCGTTATTTAATCTGCAATCGATTGCAAATATTTATTTCAGGACTCACGCGTCATTTTTATCACGTTTCTGAGACAGAATTCATTATCATATATCCAAAAACATTATTTCAAGGGAGCATAATAATTCTGAGTCATTGAAAATGCAAACTTCCTAGCTTTTAAATACTTAATCTGTGACCTGGTACACGAAAAAGCAGACAGCTTGGGTGAAGCTAAGGCGTCACCCGGAATAGAATCCGGGCCCTCCGGTTAGTAGCTCAGCACTCTACCCCCTGGGCTACCACGCCCTCTGTTTTTTAAAAATAAATTGGGATAAAATATTTAAAGTTATTTTCAAGACAGTGTTTTATTTTACACTTTAATTTGATATCCTAACAGGGTTTTAAAAGAAGTTTCATAAAAATTCCTAGCATCCATTATTGGTAACTTAAAATTACTAATTAACATATAATGTACCTACTTATTCCCTTTAAATACCCCAGACGATATCCAGTAATAATTAAATTAATGTGGAAAAATTTGCGTTCATATAAAAATTTTCTAAAATTGTGCGGCTTCTCAACTACACCAATTGATAATCTCAACGTTCTACATCTTCGCAGTCGGTATACCCATTACACAACCATTTGTAATAAAATTTAATTTCCATGCATATGAATTCGAAGAACAGTGCATATTAACTTTCATAGCTCCAAGGATAATACTCACCTTTACTTTTTCCCATATCTGCTCCCTAACTTGGATTCTTTCTTTGTCTAGAGTATGGTGGATATAGAAATTATATTTTTGGAAATTCAGAGGATCCACATAGGGAACTTGGTCTGTGCATGACGAACAAAGGGAGGCTGACCACGGAGGTCGGTGCGGTTGTGCGTCGAATGATGATACAATGGAGTACAAAGGAGAAGAAGATTCGACCATGTTATCCCCGTGGGAAAGGAAGGCGCCCTCTACCTCGTGGCCACGCACTCCTGCATGGATATTGAGCTATCATGCAAATGACTAATGATGCGATGTGACCTTAGCCGTCGGAGCAACGTAATTAATTGTTAACACTAACAGAGTAAGTGAAAGGATTAACCCCTTAATCTATCCGGGGATTGTTTTACTGCAGCTCAAAGTTCCTTTTCCTGATCAGAAAAAGACTTATTTATTCCAATGTAGGTGCGAACACCCAAATCGCTAATTATTAGCCTAATAAAATTTAACTAATGAGCTTTTCTAGCCTACTTTAGAACGTTTTCCACATGACTACTGCTGAGCTAAATTTTTCGCTATCCACGAGTGAATAGAAAATAGAAGAAAAGTAGGTTTGGATGCTGTGAAGAGGAAAATGGCCAGGAAAGGGGTAAGATAACTGGTTAATACAATTTAAAAAACCTTAATTTTGCCAGGGGTAACATTGAGGGTTCAGAATATGGATAAATAATGAGGTTAAAGTTTTGTAATAAATGCTGCAGACGTTGTCCTTCAATGAGTTTCATTGAGTCCTTCAATTTCTGGAAAAATTTTTAGAAATTACTATTTAATAAAATATCTCAAATACTCATAATTTTAGAACGAGAATTCAAGAAACTTGTTGTTAAAACTGTCGCGTGTAGTCATTCAAGGCTGTAATCATTAAATTTATATGGATATCTTAGTATTCGAGATTGTTAAGCTAGGTCTGCCTCGTCCCTCCCTCATATATTTGATGAAAAATAATTTAATCAGTCATAGACGGTAATAAAAAAGTGATAAAGAAACTCAATTAGGGAAGAGATCGTAAGTATATCTTCTGTGCTGGAAATTCTTATGAATTATTTTCATAATTATTCTAATGTGAGATGGGTTTTATGATCCACATAATTTCAATATTTATTTAGAAAAATATCAGGAATTAATCTACGTAAAAATATTTTACCACGTTCCATATTTTTTAACCGGTTTCCCATCCTACATGCATTCTTATCCACTGAAGTTTGCTTTTCCACAAGAAATCCACCCATGGCATACATCTCACCATTCAAGCCACCACGAAGGTATATGGCAGGATTTTTAATATCTCTTCCCTATCTATACTCTTTCGTGGATTCTACTTTGATGGATAATTCCTTTTTCTCTATTTTTTAACTCATCGACACTTGTATTTTAGGAATTAGAGATAGTTGACGTTAGAGAAGGAGACTTGAAGAACTATTTTACCTAAAATTGTGTTAATGTTTTTAAATATAGGCGTGAACATTACAATTTCTGAAAACCTCTCCACACTCTTGGTCACTCATGCTCTGAGAGAACAGGTTAAATGGTCGTCAGGATCATTCTCTAGCTGTTAATGACGGATAATGAAATCAGGTTGGTAACGTGCCGATCTGCCAATCCTTATGCCAAACGTTCAAACGACTCCATAGGGGATTGGTGATGCGCATGTCACGGGATTGATTCTTTGGATTAGGTAGCGTGACACCTCCGCTACCGTTTCAATGCACAAAAGCCCACATTTAATGCTACTATTGCGCCGAGATTGAAGTGCTGCGGTGAAACGATTAGTAACTAGTGATTTCAAAAAGTGCGAATTTCGAACGGCTTATTTGCACGCCCGAGCGGACGGGCACCACGATCAGAGAGCGTCCTTAATAGAGAGAGAGAGAGATTCCGAAAGCCAGTGGACCGACGACGGGGAGAAGTCTTTAGAGGAGCGGAGATCACTTTAAACTTGGAGCG
>LYUA01000878.1:377462-394631 GCA_002093875.1 Calopteryx splendens | reverse complement strand
GGAATTGACATAGGATAGGGAAGAATGAAGGACTGCACATAACCATTCTTAGGATTGAAACACTATAATGATGATGGGTTGTTAATAGGGATCCTAGGGGCCGAACGACCATTGTGTGTAAAATACCCATCCATGCCCAAGGCATGAATTGAACCCGCGAACTTTTGGTTTTCAGATGAACGTGTGTCGCAACTGAATAACTAGGGTAAGCAAAATGAAAGCGATGCATAACCATCCATACTAAAAGTAGTGTAATTCTTATATATCTTGGAATATTTTCTCCATATAAATATTGCATTATATCTACGTATTTCTAGTGTCTAATATAAACTTTGGAGGCTTATTTACTTAAATTTGGTTTAATGTGATTAAGGTTAGATTTATAGGTTCCAGAGCCACCAGATGCGTCATGAGAGACAATATTTTGTTCTGAATGTTAATGAATTAGAATATAAGTGACAGTCCAGCGGAGAAACTCAAGTGACAACTACGCAGATCAAAAAAAGAGGGATGTGTTTGTTATTATTAGGCATGCAGGGAAATTCACAGGCATGAATTCAGAGCTCGAGATAGCCATCTTCGGATTCAAAGCTTAGTTAATTAGAGTAGGGGTAATTTTCATTTATTATAGATTAGCAAACAAATAATGAATGGTTACTAAAAATTAGTGCATTCAATGCAAAAGCTGAATAAATCCAAAAGCTTAAAATATGATTCGTTCATTAAAAATATATTTTACAACATTCTAAACGAAGAAAATATGCACAGACAGATGACGCGGTAAATTGATTTTTACTGAACGGCAGTAATCTATGAAGAGAATATAGTTAAATGAATTCAAATTTAATTCAAACTTAATATAGTTCATCCAATATTAATTGATGCTTACGCTCGACAAGAGATGGGTCTGCACATTGAACAATTAAGTTATGGCAATGCTATTTGCTCCAAACTTATTGCTAAAAAGAATGATTTTTGATTTTGACTGTGTTTTAGCGTTTAGCAAGGAGGAATTATGAAAAAAAAATATTTTTTTTAATGACACACCACTCGATTTGAACTATGTGGAACGGCAAAACTACAATGAAAATATTATATAGAGCTAATCATTATTGTATTTTGAATAAAATAAGTAATTGAATTTGAAACATACATGGATATGACAAGAAAGAAATTGTGTGCATAGGTACACTAAAATAAACTTGTTTTTTCTTGTCTCCCGATTTTGAACCTGTTTTTGATCGATGAAATGAGAGTCAACATTTATGTCCGTAATTTTGGACCTTTCAATCAAGAATCACTTGGATACGATCCTTTAGATCCTGAAAAATCTATGAGAAAATTATTTACCGCGCTCAAAAGGACGATTCTCTGTGAAATTTGTATTTAGACCATGATGACCCCTTGATGCAGATAATGTGCCATCGTTGTTTGCCTTTTGAAGTTTCACCGGATGTTGATTACCTACCCACTCCCCCCTTAGTAGCGGAGGGTTAAGTGGGTTATGGTGCGATGGGAGGTGGGGTTGGGGAGTGGAGGGAGGGTGGACATGGTGGGGAGTGGGACGGGGACGTCTCCGCTGTCGGGAGGGCGAATACGGCGGGAATCGAGACGGGGAATGCGCGGCGACCCACCCAAGTTCGTCCCAGGGGGTGGCTTTTGCTCGCCGGGGTGCAACTATCGTCGTCATCATCAGTGCTCCTCCTGAAGGACACCCCAGACGCACGTCCCCTCTTTGCACAAACACCCATTGAGAGGGCGACCTTGCCGCTACGTGTTTGGCCAGCCGCGTTGTCCTCCACCATCGAGACCAAAATAACATGTATCACGACGGTCATTTTCTATATGCTCGTCCCGCTTCCTGCTGTCGTTCGTCAAGTCGTATTCCCAACGTTGTATTTCCCAATATTTCCCTTCTATTCGCTTTGCAAATACAAGCATATTCAGGGCAGTTGGACAGGTACATAAACCTTCATGCCTTTACCTTAGGGTTGGAAGAATTGAAAAAAAAAACGGTTTCAATATGAGGGAACGTAGGTACTCTCTTTAACTAATTTATTCCATACTGAATTTTCCTTGCATAATTCTTTTGCCATTGTCACATTCATAGTTCGTTTTATGAATGCTCCACTGATCATGAGACTCCTTAAACTTCTTCGTCTTGAGAATATCTTCGATCTCATTTACACATGAGTTTCTTGGTCCATCCTTTTCTCTCCATACATTTCACTCTTCCCTCGTACACCTGATTTGTATAATTGAACCTCATCCATTCTCTCAATATCATCACTTTTTCCAAAGTTGTCAGTAACTGGAACATTTAAATTACATTCTTTCGTAACTCCACTCGCTCCGCTTACTAATGACGTTCGTCTAGTCGTATTCCTATCGTTGTATCATAAGGAAGTGTAGAACATTTTTTTCTCCGGATAAAAAAATGATAGTGTCTATTTTACTGAACTACGTCTAGACGAGGAGAGGGGAGAAGGCCTGTTCGGAGAATATTACTCGCATCGCACGACCGCTGGTCGTGAAAACCTCGCTCGTCGTATTCTAAATAAAGTTGTGTGGAATTATAAGGTGCTACTTTAAATCAAAATATTAATTTATAAATGCACATGCAAAACATCGGATTCCCAAGATAATGGATACTTTTCGGAAGACTTGACTATATTTTTAATTTATAATTACAGGAATAATTTTTTTGCATTAATAGGGGGTTCAAATATTCTAAATTACAGTATCTTTGGTCGATTTCCTCTTTTTATATGTAACTTCAGGAAATATTTAGACTGCCGTGTTTTATCATTCAGAAATATACCCAAATGAATCGATTAAAAAAGATTCTATAAGGAAAAACGTGCTTACAACATATACTAGGACCTTACCAACTAAAGCGATCAATAGGCGAGGCGAAGGGACTATAATAGAGATGTCTGTAATTTATAAAAAAAACGCTGAAAACCCAAAGAAGGTGAATTCAATCGGTATATGTTTATGTAAATTATGTTAAAACTATTCAAAATAAATGTCAAAAAGAAAATCTTGCCAGATGAAGATTTGTTTTGGTTGGAGTTTCATGACGTTTGATTCAGGATTACCATATAAACTGCTTTTAAGTGGCGGGACAAAAGTATAAAATAGAGGTAATATGGGAGATGTGAAACATTTTGAATTGCGAACTGGTAGTTACATTCGTTCTTAATTTAAAAAATGATGTTCGAAACAATACTAATCAAAGCTTAACCGATGTTCTTTTTTTTTGAAAAATTGAAAATTAAAAATGAACAAAACATTCCGCATAACCAAAATTCCTTAGAGAAAAAGTAAACTAAGCGCGGGAGAATCAAGTATATGTTAAGAAAATTATGAAATGCGGTTTAAAAATATCCAACAATTTGAATCTTCTCAAAAGGATGAAATTCATCGAGAACTTGCGACCTGGATAGCGAGTTTTTCAAAGGGTTGAACACTGTTTCCCAGGTTACCTACACATACACCTCCTCCAAAGGATTAATCAACAGAAACCTCGCCTGCCTCAATGTGGCATCAAAGTGCGCGAGAAGTACTACAGGGAAATTAATGTATCTAGCGGTGGAAATGACTGAGTTAACTGGCATCGTTTCATTCAATATAAACAAGGAAATTCTGTAAATGTGAACACCTTTCTATCATAAATATCCCATGACGTAGGCAATGATACCTAGTTCCCAACCTTAAAAAAATCAAATTTCCTTGTTGTCTCATACACTGAATCGGTTAATTTTATAAATTTCCTCCATAAGGCTTGCACGCTAATTTATTTTATAATTTTAATCAATTTTATAATTGAATTGAATAATCTCATTTAATCTATAAAAAGAGAAAATCAGTTAAAAGAAACCAAAAGAAATCTTTTGGCTCATTTTAACCACGGCCCGAGCCGTTGCTATAAAATTGATAGAGCCTAATTGAGGTGATTAGAATATAAACAGCGGACTTTAAATAAACGATTGCATATCATTTATTTTACGATTAGGAACTTCAATATTTTATGCGTTTTAGACTTATATGATCGGATTAAATAACAGCAACAGCAATCAATTCAAAATAATTTTTTTCAGATTAGCTGTGAACGGATTAATAATCCTCATATTTGGAATTTGAGGTGAAATAATTAATAATGAATAGTTAATTAAACTATTTTTTGCATAAAAATGAGAGTTTAGTGAAGTTAAAAAAATAAAGCAAATTAATTCTGTAGCATCACATATGTTTCGTTCATTACATCTTACGAACTATTATTAGAACGAAACCATTGACATCAAGATAAAGCAATGATTTAACAACTCCTGATATTTTTTACCATTGAATATCTGCACCAATTTTAACTTCTTAACTCAAATCTTATTAATATTATAATTTTATTAAATGTTAATCAAGTAAGTGGCATATCTTATGAATTAGGTAGTTGAATATTTTTCTAACCCTTCCGATGCATTATTCTAAAGCAAATATCTCTCTATGTTATCAGTTTTTTACGGTTGGAACTACTAGTTATGAGAAAAGTTTGAATATCATGAGAAGTAAAACGTAACGGGAGATGGAAAATGAATGTTCTCCTCACTACCCGTCTGATAAATTGATAGAATTACTGATAAAGTTCATGCAAATAACTCTTTGACAGAATGAAAAAAATTTTAAACATTCGTTGCATTATATCGATCGAACAAAAATTTAACCTCCGGCATTTATTATTTGTCATAAAAGGTCAATATTTTCGAAACGGAGTAATCCTTGGAGGCACAAGTACTAGGCGTTGAAAACAGCGAACAGAGCTAAAGCAATATTATCAGGCGTCAACGTAACTATAGCTGTGTCAAATGTAAACGAAAAAATGCCATCATTTATTTTCCTTGAAAAAAAAATGATAACTGCAAGTAGAAAAATAGGGCGTCATATTATCTTATTCCTTACGAAAAAGGTACCTACCTAAAAAGCGAAATGAACAGAAAAATATTCAAGATCACCTTTCGTTAAACCAAATCACTAAATCCTAATCTCTAATTCAATATCTATTGCCATAATTGTTGGCACAAAAAGGTGAATCTCGTAAGGATGACTCCATTTTCCTACCCACGTTTCGCTTTCTCCCGCAATTAATTCGATGCCTGACAACGAACAGTATTTATTACGGATTTATAAGCGATGAATTATAAATAAGGTGCAATGAATTGATCGTATCTTAAACATTCCTTTGATCAGTTTTTATGCCATGCTGATTTAGATCGCGAACAGTGAAGAGGAGCTAGATTTGTTAAGCAATTCTATGAAAAACACAGAATCGTTACTGGATCATTAGGAGAAACAAGCTGGAACCCATAACCGACAGACGGTTAAATTAAAGCTTAGTCTCTTAGATAAATTATAAGCATATATTTTTTCTTTTGATAATAAAATTTTACTATAACCCCGTCGTGCTAAGGCAAGAGAAGGCCCAAAAGTATGATCAGAGTTATAAACTTAGTAATGGATATATTTAAAATGCAATTTTTGCAGCGTTCAATATTTTACGCTAAGTAATCCAGCTAGTTTCCTCTATTTTATCTTATCAAAACCCAACTATCAGCTCGTCTCGCTTCAGTAGAGTAGCATTATATATTTGAATATTGTAGTGCATGTAAAGCTGTTGGTAGAACTACTTTCATCACTTGAATATATAACCTCACCGTTTGTTAAGCAACGCATATTTTTCACCGGGCATTCCTGGTGTGTTATTCTCCCCTGCCATGGACTCCATCGGCGGTTTTGAAGGGCTAAATTAGATATGAATACAACTAAACTTAATATTCAATCGCTAGCATAATGTTTTAAGCAACAATTTATATTTATTTAACATTTTTGCTATCAAACACCATTACGAATGCAACTTTTTAGCAGTATCCTTCGCAACATGAATCCTGGAATGAAGAGTGGAGGACTGTGCGAATCCCTGGAAATCTCTCTGGAAATAGCAAAAAATAAAATTTTCAAAGAAGAGGCGGAGTACCTCGTACCCGTCCACATAGCCCAAGGAGCCCCGGCATTGGGAACATTTATGCGGGCCGCCGGGCACGTGTGGGTCAGCCATCCGTGAAATTTCATTACTGGCACGCGCATAAGCTTTTCGAAACATCGCGGGCACGGTGCTTCCCCATGGGCGGACTCCTTTTGCGTCGAGTGGGGTGGTGAAACACACCGGGGAGGAGCCGTCCACGTGACCGCCACACCCCGCGGTGCCACGGGGAACACGGAGGGAACAATTTCCGTGAGAGGGTGACCAACTAACTGTCTCCGGGAGCCCATGATGCGGTCCGAGTCTTCGCTGCCTCTAAAATGAAAAGCGCTCATCCCTCGAGGACGACGGCCGCCAAACCAACTCGTGAGCACGCCGCCTGAGATTCTCGGACGTCAGCACACCTCAAGAAGAGGGGGTGGAGAAACTCGGGAACAAATGGAAACCCAACGACCCAGTGCGACAGTTAAAAGGTTAAATCCCTTAAGCTTTTCCTGTTTATTATTACTATTTTAAAGACCCTAAAGGATATTTACAGCATTCTTCACTTAAAATTCGATTGCATTGGGTAATTTTTCTGTGATAAAGTGTGTTCCTCTTTTTTTATTTCTTAGGGACCGTTAGCTAAGTCAATACTCATGGTGTGGTACGTGGTAGTAATTTAGTTCATAGTAGTTTCTACTTACTTAAAATTTACTATTCGCTATTCGTCTAAAGGCAAAAAATGCAATGAAAAAACAAAACATGTAACGCGCAATACCTCATTAGATTTACATTAGCCATCGAATCGAAGATTTTTTTTCCTGGATTCATTCTTCACGGTGCACAATTTTTTTGCGCTGGCTGCTGGGGAAAGACTTGGAGACGCGAATTGCGTGGGCGTGTGTAATTCAAGGAGAGGTGAGCGAGAGAGTCTATGAACCACCAGCCAAAGCCTGGTTATAAAAAAACCCCACGCTGAGCAGAGCTCCTTAAAGGGCGCCTCTAAGGATTTCCCCAAATTACGAAAAAAAAATAAAGCCGTGGAAATCCTTTCGGAGAGGAACAAAGAAAAGAGGACCTCTCTCGTCTCCCAAGTGACGGAGGCAAACGACTCTGCTCTCCCATTCCCCCTTCATTCCCGTCTTCCCCTTTCTAAATGCCATGGGTAGCAGCAGTCATTCTCCTCCACTTTCATTCCCCCCTCTCCTCAGCCACGCCCCCGATTTTTTCGCAATCCCGAGAAACTCCCGTGCTCCGGAAGGCTCCAAGGAGAGACCCAGCCCCGTAGGTAGGTGAAACCGGATCCAATTCCGGCCGCTACATCCCTGGCCCTCGGAAATACTAGACATCTTCAACCCAGCGTCTTTTTCAGCTAACTCGTCCTTGTGTCCCGAAATACTTCGGCCCCCAAGTAGAGTGAAGTCGGGGTGGGGCCAGCGAAGCTTACATGCAAACGCCTACGACTCGAGGAAATCGTTTGAACGGACACATGAGCTCGTCGAACCTTAACATTTAAGATTAAATGACTGTAGACTTAAACTTTCTGCAAAACAAATTTGTGTAAGCTGCGAAGGAGAAAAAAAAAGAGATTTGACTTACACAAATGCCAAAAAACAGTAAAATATTGAGGTTTATTAAACGTTAATTATTCAACCATTAAAGTTATTCCGTTGGTTCCCGCGGCGGGAAAACTATTGTCGTAAAAACCAACTTACTCTGTGTACCAAGAAACAGAATGTTTTCATTAAAACATTAATCTAACATCTTTTTATAAATAATATTTAAATAAATTATTTGAAAATTAATGTGGAAACTTTGCGTAGTAGTAGTTTCCATTTTGAACCAATGTTATTTTTCACCACTCTCAGATTTTTTTACGGTCTACATGACAGCAGTGATTTCAGCTGATCAGTTGTACAGTGTTTCTGCTTAAACCCATTTATATGAAAATGAAGCCTTTTTAGGTGCCTACAAGTAGTCCAGAAAATAAGCATAAAATTGAATTTAATTGAGTCTCTATGTGGGTCATATGAGGTATGTAAAAACAATATGTATTTGCACAAAGAAATGCAAACCAAGTACGTAATTGAGGCCGATTCCCGTGGCGTCGGTACATACTGCAGACAATGAGCTGCATTTCCTCCACTCAAACGTGATTACCCTCCTCTTCTGATAAAAAAAATCCATCATGCATTCAACTCGTTCAAAATAGTTTTCTGTGGCTTCCATCTCCGTTCGCAAAAAAACCTCTTAATTTTTCAATACTCATAAATGTCCATCAATCGTTCGTATGCTCCACGTATACCATAATATAACTACTGCTCCATCCATCAACTGTCTTTTTTGCCTTTCCGGAGGCCGCTGGCCACCCGTGTGTCATCAGACACCTGAATACGTAATACGCTGTCATGCACCGCTTCCAATTGACTAATCATAAGGACTTCTGTGTATCCAAACTGCCAGAATTTAATGCTGCACTCATTTCTGAGGTGGCCCCATGATTCTTGGGTTTGCGTGTGTGGCTATTCTTCAACTGAAAATTCCTAGTGACAGGGGGTTGCTATAGATAAACTGAACTATATGATTTGGAGGTCACATTTACAACTCTGCTTGGAAACCACGTTCCCTGTACTAAAACCTTAGTCCCTCATACATTGTTTTTAAAAATAAAAAGTTAAAATGATTTTAAATGGAAGCAAATAATCAAGATCCAATAGAGGACATAAGAACACTTTTAATTCAACTTGCATCCACCAAAAAATCGACAATCGAGGAATTAAATTTTAGGACTGTGCGATAAAGTGTAACCACTATAAAAACACACTTACAGTTCCCGTTAAACTCCCCTTTTGATCAAAAATTAAAATAGGGAAATTTGATTTCTCTTTCTGTGTCCCTAATCAATATATTTCTGACTACTAGTCAGAATTCCTTTTCCGATGCCGAGATCAGAGCTCCATCTGGGGAAGCACACCAACAAAAAACCACCATCCCCTTCGCTCCGATTGTTCGTTTCTCTTCCTCCCCCCACCCTTCGTCACTCTACCCACCCCCTCGTCCCGCCCCGAAAAAGAGACAAAAGAGCAGCTCAGGCGAGGGACACGAAGCGACGGATCGCAAGTGGAGAGGAAGAGACTCCCCGCGCGAAAATATCGAGCACGTACCGACTTGGAAGCGGGGAGAAATTTGCACTTTCGATTGCCTTCAACCAGAAGGCGTCCGTCACGCAAATACTTTTGAGCCTCAATGTGTGGGAGGGAACGAGGCCGAATTCCCGTTGAGAGGGACATAAACCTCCGTTTTCGCAGGAAAAATATTCATCTACCCTTTTATATTATCACACCAACCGCTGCTCGATAGCTAAGGCATTTTGAGCTTGGCTACGTGATTGCCTAGGAACATAAAATCGGTTTTCATTTGGCCCCGGATTATGAAACTAAAAAACATATATCACTGATTAATATTACATGAGTGTTTTTAATGATGCTGTTTGAAGATATAGTTTGATTTATAATAATTAAAATTATTGATTAATGATATCATATAACTTATATTACTGAACATATTATTCTTATACATAACTTAGATTACTACTACATATTACTACTACTACATAACTTATATTACAACATAAACTTATATTACTGAAAGATAATTTACTAAATACTATCATGTTCATAGGGTATTATAAAACTTGGCTCAGCTTGAATTGTTTTTGTATTTTTGAAGAAATCAGCATTCGTTACTTGAAAAACTCAATTAAGTAGCAATTGAAATTAGATTAATAAAACTCGGAAGCAAGTTCTAAATCTTACAGCTACTTTTTACTTAAATTAATCATAAAAAAACGCACAATGGTTCTTTGATAGTTATGTAAATAGTAGATTCATTTAAATTTAAGCTCGGAAACGTATTAAAATATTTTCAAAGGAATTTCAATCAAATCGCCCCTTTCACGGGCATCCCACTAACGTCTTTCAAGGCATCACGGGAGAGCATATATATTTCTTCATAAAAACAAACACACTTCGTTTTTCAGAAAATAAATTGAAGCACTCCTTTACATATTAAAATATTTTTTGCTGAAGATATCAATGTCGCTCTCAATAGGGGTGCCATTAGTCTGTAAAAAGCCGGGATCATATTCTAGGCGGAATAGCGAATAACGTCCTATTTTATCGTCTATGCGAGCGGATGTAGTCGAGTGATATTTTCGCCGCGTCGTTCGCACAGCACTTCCCCTTCCTTTTTTTACCAGACGCCACGTAATAGCACGTTCGCAAATGAAAAGAACCTACCCTGGAAGTTTGTAGTACAGCCTCATCTCGGAGGTGGGAGGGCGTCATGCCACCCACCCTCACCACCTCCCCGTTGCCCCGCGTAGCCCCATCGCACCAGGGGTAATGTTTCGCTGTAGACACTTATTGCATCTATTATCGATTTCAGCTTCCTTGATTTAACCCACATCTGCAATTATGAAAAATAAAACTGACATGATACTCCCCACACGGGGTCTATTACCTTTCCGTCAAATATCACAAATGGAGGGGGCGGGGTGTGGGGGATCATAAAGTGTCCTATAATGTGCATTATTGTGATTGATTGCTTAACATGACTTATGGTCGCCACCTAAAATGCGATGTTAAACGTACATTTTCCACACTAAACACCCCATTGTTAAGGAAGAATAACAGGTGGGAAAGATAACGAAATAAGTCCAGTTAATCAACCTTCATGTGGATGAAATCTTCTTCGGAGATGCATGGGTAAAATTTTCAAAATATCTATGATTTTCAGATTACCTATGACTTGGAGAAGTAACCTCCCCCAATGATGCTATGATGATGTCCGAAAAGGGATTATGCTATTATAACACTAAAAAATGAACTTTTCAATATAATTTATAGGTCACTTTGTTGTGATTTGTGGGTCGTTCACTTTGACGTAAAATCTCATTTTATTCACGAAAATTAATAGATGAACCCAAAAACTTATTTTTAGTAAAAAAACTTTTTCTCCTGCGGTAGTCGGCTGACTCGTAAAACGAAAATGAATGCACCCAAAAGTTTCTATCCAACTCTTTTATAATTACGACTTTTATAATTACGGGTTCGGCTCAGCGAACGCTAAGTCAAGGTAGACCACGAGCAACGTGGTGGTTGGATGAAAGTGACTTATGACGTAATAACTATGGGCCCTATTCTTTCTGCGAAAGGGTTAGACACTTAAAATTTTTAACCGCCTATAGCTTGACAACTAGGTGTCTGATTGAAGAACAGAAAAATTGGGGCATTTTTTAAAACTCTATCAGAGACGGTAATAAAAAAGTTGTGTATATGCCCATTTTCCATAATAGAATGAAGAGGCTGCTTAACATATGATTTAATACTCAATATACAAACCATATAGCTATAAATATGTACACCTGGAGTACGCCTGTGCTTAGATGTTAGGAAAGAAATACCTAGTTATATTGAAAGATAATTAAATAGAGTTAAATTTGTATAAGTACCTACACCTCAGGAATCACCATCACAAGAACGGGTCGCGAAAATTCAGCGATTTTCACCAAATAGCTACAGGCTTCTAGGCGCTTGAAAATGTCAGCTGTTATTTGGCACATGTTTTTCAAAAGAGCAAGTTGAAATGGAATATTTGAACGTGTCCCTGAAATGAAAACTTATCCCTAGATTTTTTCTGACGATGACTAACGAGATGTTTTAAGGGGTCGCGTTTTTCTCTCGACTTCGATTAAGGGGAAAAAAAGGGAACTTAAAATAAAAAATCTTCCCCCCATGCAAGTTTTAGCGCGCAAGAATGTTCTTACATTAAACTCCGATTAAAATTACTATTTACCATATAATTACTACATTCTAAATTACTATTCACAAATGATTAGTAGTCGTTTCAACGTAAATGTGTGTCATTATAATGAAAAATTGCTAATATATAGTTTAATTTAAAATACGTAGGATATTAATTCCATTATTCCTTATATTTCTCAATAATTCACAATATAAGGTTCATCTGTTGGCTACTAATTGGGTGTATCGTCTTTTATACAAGTAATTTACTGTTTTAATATCTTGGCTCTCCATTCCATAGTCTTGATTGCGAGCACAATCTCTGATTGTAACTTGATTAGCACCCCTCTCGTAAAAGAGAAAGATGAAATATAAGGGGTTTAAAGGGGAACTTTGGAATTCCGAAGGTTGAGAACCTTCGGTTGCAGCTGATCGTGTATCTTGGCTACCTTTAAGCTTCGATTCGTTTAATCATTAATCATTGACCGCAAATTAGTTTTCCTTGGTCTCATCTTTTCAAATGCATCACCATCGAACGTAGGATATGAATCGCCAATTTAGAACTCGTAAATATATCCCTTGGTAAACTTCTCTTAATAATATTTTAGGGCGGCTAATATCACGGCACACCGAATATACTGACGATATACTGGATAAGTACCTAATTAGCATTCCGCTATCCCAACATACGAATTCATTGAGTAACCTCGAATTAATCAGTAACGTTGAGTGAAAATAAACCGTTTTTTCCATCAATTAAATGAATGCATTCAAATCTACAGTAAATAAAGAGAAGATGGATGATAGAATATTATTAGCAGATATTAAAACAGAACCAACGAATGCGGTTCTAAATCATGTTTACATGCCGAGAATATCATAAGAAAGAAGAGGTAGACGGCGTATAAGACCAACTATTAGAATTGATTGAGGGTATTCATGGAAGGAAACAATAGTGATGGGGGACTGGAACGCGGTCGTGGGCGAAGAGAGAGATGGGAGTGAGGTAAGGGAGTACGGCTTAGGAATAAGGAATGACCACGGAGTGAGAGCTATAGAGTATTGTAGGAGGAATGACTAAGTTATAAATAACACCTGGTTTAAACTCCTCAAGGCATTTGGGGAGATATCCATTAGATTGCATTATGGTTAGGCACAAGTTTATATAATGGCGTATTCAATTCACACATTTTTCCTGGAGCGGATGCAGATTCCAACTACAATTTAATACTTATTGAATGTAATTTAAAATTTAAGAAGATAGTAAAAAGGGAAGACGGAGGAGATAATAGAATGTAGGCGTATTAACCAAGACGAAAGGAGAGGAGTTCCAGAAAATAGTTGAGAGATTTCTGAGTGACAAAAGGGAGATGGGTACTGTAAAAGAATGGTAAAGACAGCTCAAAGAAGTGACTACGGAGGCTGGAAGCAAAAAATAGAAATGGTAAAGGGAAAAAGGATAAGATGACCATGGATTACAGAAGAGATAGTTAGAAGATATACGAGAGAAGTAAATGGAAGGACATAAAAACAGAATTAGGAATAAGGACGAACAAAGAATTAAACAACAAATTAAGGCGAAAAACAAACAAGACGGCAAAAGAATTTTGGTACAAAGAGCAGTGCGAGGGAAGAAGAGCTTAAAGAGACAGGATGAAATGGGTGCGGTTTACAGGAAAGTGAAAGCACTGTCGAAAAGCCGTGCTTTACACACAATTAGAGGTACACATGGAAAGGTATTAATAGAAGCAGAAAAGATTCGGACAAGATGGAAGGAATATATTGAAGAACTACATGGAAAATACATTAGGAAAGTGGCTTCGACATAGAAAGGGAAAATAATGTCGAAAAGGATGGCATTGTCCCAGGCATACTACATAGTGAAATACCTACAGAAGGCGTTGAAGGAAATGAAATCGAATAAGGCAGTGGGGGTAGTTAATATACACACAAAATTTTAAGGAAACATTCAAGAAATTGTGTTTTATGCGGGTCGTTCGCAGCATTTATTAGGGTGGAATGTGGCCAGAAGACTTAAATCAGCATCAGCAACGAAAGGAATATGAATTGGCTGGAAAAAGTTACGTAAGGGGGCGGGTGGGTCTAAAAAGACCTGAACGAATGAAACTATATTTTACTTGAAATGTATGGAATATTAAACATATTTTTTATTAACACATGCATGTTAGGATGGTAATTAAAATATCAGCTTTCAAAATATTTAAACACATAAAATATAGCTGTTATTAGAGCCTTGGAGCCTTTATAGACCCCACGCGCCTACTTAAGGGATAAATATTAAAATGGGCGGGCATAAACTATTATTAATATTAAAATCTAACATATTTAGGGACAAATTCACGGCTAGAAACACATTAACACCTTATTCCTTCTTCCACAACTTATCAAGGCAGTAACGCTATAATTTCTTTTAATATTTGTGAATAATTAAATATTTTTATTTATAATATGCAGTAGTCCATTTAAATTGAAAATACAAAATAACAAATGAAAATATTTAAAATATATTTTTCGTTCTTTTTTACTGTTAACGCTAAAGAACAAAACCGTTATCTCTAGAAAGATTTACGATGATCTTTCATGGTCATCTACTTGACGAGAATGAAGGTGATCTTGTCATAAAATGTTTCTCAAAGCTGCTCCTAATTCAGGAATCTCTTTCAGGATTTCAAGAAAATTCAATAAGACTATTTGAAAAAATGGTTTTTAGAACTAAATAGAAATAACTACCATGAAAAATGGATTGAGAAATGGTTTCTAATTCACTTATATGTTCCTGGAAATGCCTTACCCAAGACTGGCTGTGTGTTATTTTATTTTTTCTTATTCACAGTAAGACTACATAAATAGTTATGTTCGTCTTGAAATATAATTTAAAGATTATATAAATAATAAAAAAAAACTCAATCACAACATTCAACCCGATATTCGATGTGTTAGGTGAAGGCAGAGCTCACCCAGTAGGTACTAAGCCAGACGTCATGTGAAATGTAAACATCAGAGTAAGGGGGCCAGTTCCTTTCCCTATGCCGCCTGCGATTTTCCGAGATGATCTGGCTCCCGAAAAATAACATAGCTTGGGTGTTGGTAAATATTCCCAGAGGCGTCACCCAAAATCGTACCCGGGGCCTCCAAAAAATATTACTAATAATACTTCAACAAATTGAACCTTGAAAATTGGATATGGTCGACATCAATGGACATTTATTCAGAATAAATAAAACAGGAAATTTGTTTGACACTTCCATGATACGAACTTTCCACTCGAGGATGAACCAGAATCTTAAACGCCTAATTAATGGAGTAGAGTAAAAATGACTTTTAATAAATGATAGGAAGGCACACTTTTTCACTTCGAAGGACTTATTCCAAGAGCTGGAGTTACTTCGGACTAAAACTGCTGTTGAGGAAAATTCACGAGCAGTTTTACATCGATAAACAGAAGAAACGAAAATCCGTTAGTTATTCTCAAAAAAAATTACAGCAACGGATGACGCTTAAATACGCAACAGCATCAGTGAGAACATGACTGCAGCCGAACAATCGTCTTATATCTAGTAATAACAGTCCCGTAAAATATACTTTATTATTGTGTTTGTGTTTCGATAAACCATTCATCAACATGCTTTTATTATTATTATTTATTAAATACGTGTATACGTCAAATTTGGAGTATCCAACGGAAAGCGCGTTTTCCTTTTTCCGCAGGTTGGTTCTGGTCTCGAGTGGACCAATTCGGAATATTCTGAAAATTTTATAACCAAAACTTTAAAGAGAGCCTCACTCTCTGTAAGTTTAGCGGATACTCCTAATACGATAATTTTCTAACAAATTTTCTTTAACGGTAGTATATTCTTGATGTTCCATCATTGTAGGTATATTTTTTAAAATTCTCTCATGGACGACAACGTACTCGTACCTATTTAACGTCTCTCACGATGTTTACAGTGCAAAAATCATTTAATAAATGAATAAATACCTACATACGCCAGTTTTCAACAAAATACTATGAATAAATTATGAAAAGTTGTGAAAATCGCGGGATTTACATAAACAAAATGTTTCGTAATATGCACTCATATTTCGTGGAACCCACTGTTTTACATTCTCATGATGATGAAAATGAAATCTCAAAATTCATGATGAAATTTCACGAAGCTTAGGCTGAAATAATTTATTTCAAAATCGTAATGTAAAAAAAAGATTAATGCAGCATTTTTTTGTGAAAAAATCATATACTTTATATCGTAACCATAGTCTAAATTATTGTTGCTTAAAGCGCCAATTTTAGAGTTTTATATCTTGATTGGGAAAACGACACCTCGACACTAACATGGCTGACGATTGTTGACTCATGTCTGGGCTAAAAGTTAATGCAATCTTTTGGTTGTTAGTGGTCTGGCTAGAAACCATTGTTCAGTTATTTACAAAATTTTAAAATATAGGCAATGTGCTAACTGCCTTTTCTTACAAATAGTTAATACTTGATTCTTCAAAAATACATTTAGAAATCACCAACGGCCTCAATGGACGGAGATCACGAGGGCTTGTGCGCATTAGGAACGTCAATGGTGTGATTAACCGGTTGTCATATCATGTGCATGGAGACGATGAGGAAGAAGGGATCGCTCAGGAGGACGAAATTCTGGACGCCTGCGGCGAGTGTATCCACCTTGGCGACGGAGATCTGGTTTGCACTTGACGTAATCTATGAGGGATCCATCAATCCAACCAAGAACGCCAGAAAAAAACCATGTTTTCATAGCGTCCCAAGTAGACTATGCACATACCACATGGTGCACATCTTTATTTAGTTTGCTTTTAAACCTCAACATCCTCCATGTTCGTTTCATTTTTTTGAGAAATCTTTAAGTACAGGCGCTCGGAAATGATTTCTTATTATGTTAAATTGGGTGTTTTAATCGCTAAATAGATTGAATTTTTGGCGATAAGACAAGTAACACCGCTATTTGAATGCATACTAAGGACACAGCATTTATTCTAGGGTAATAACGCTGAGGGTCTTAACAAATAATTTTCAGCAGGGTTTTGTGTCTATGGTCCTTCTGTACAAACCGTCTCATCTCCTCACGTTTCTTCGCCCGCCCACTCCCCACACTTCATTCCCACCATCCTCCCCCACTCCACGTTGAACAACTCAAAACATCATTCCTCACTAACCGCCCTACTTTCTCTCTCGCGTCTCTCCATTATTAACAGGTCTTTCCTGCGACGAATTCAACATCCAATTCGTCTCCTCCTCTCTGAATAAGTTTCTCGAGTCCCAGAAGTTACCCCGCGTAGGTGGGGTACAAGTTGTTCCTGCCG
>LYUA01000878.1:364067-375444 GCA_002093875.1 Calopteryx splendens | reverse complement strand
TATATATATATATATATATATATATATACATACACTCTTTTACAGAAAATTAACAGCACAGAAGTTTGTAGATCATTTCTAATTCCAGTAGTTTCACGGGCATGTAGCTTCCGTATCAAGATTATGTGATTCATGGTTTCAATCCGGTTTTCTACGGTGATTCACCGAGAGTATACAAAGCTGGGGGTCAGAATGAAGTTTAAAAGTCGTATAGATGTTGAAAATCTTTGGAAAGGAAAAAATAAATGCAACAAAAAGCTCGAATAATAAATTTATTTTCAGGTTGGACATTTGATTCGATGTACCTACTATGTACTGTTGTGACACTTTGAATCAATGTGCATCTGATTTGAAACTTAGAGGCGTTCTTCTAAAATGTTCATGTAATTTCATCGAATATTTTGAATGCATAGCTTATCCCCAACTAAATTCTCCTAAGCCGGAACAATAGACGCTGTGGAAGAAGGCAATTTCGACACTTTGCAGGACATGGCCAAAGGGTGGCGCCTAACGTTTCAACGTTTAATGGTTAATACACATGACTCAAGTACCAACTCACTGAAATCATTCTCCCTCGTTGGAATTATTTCACTTAGGATCACCTTCACTTTCTCTTTACTTCCCTATTCTCCCTCTCCTGTTCTGGTCCTTCCATACCTTACATTCCGTACTCCGCCAATTCGTGGCCACACATCCACACCATAGTTCTGATCGACGCCGTGAGCGTGCTATCACTTACCAATTCAAATTTTCTTTGTATTTTTTCATCTATAAACGTTGTTAAGAAAATAATTCCAAGGATGTTTTCATGTTACAGGAATTACTGACCCCTAAGCTACGCTTGATGTAAACGGAAGGAACTCAGATAGGTTTTATAACGAAACGAATAGGTTCCTAGAAAATCTAAGACATTTGTTATATCCAGTTCCGACTCGTTTCTTGTCATTTAAATTCGTTTATTCCAAGTTTCTTCTCATGAATTTGAATAATCATCCCAAGAATTTTATTCTACTTTCGTCAACTTTTACTCTTGTTTTAAATTTGTTTTCTTACTTAGCCTCCCTCTTTCATTATTCCATCGTGTTCAACAATCACCTCCTCCGAATGCTCGTGCTTCTGTTGACCTCGTAGTTGGCAGTTGGCAGTCCGGTAAAATATACACCAGTTCTCCGACTAGTTGGCGGCACCATTAACCTCTGTACATGCAACACAGAATGCGCATCGGAAGCTAGCTCCCAGTCCACCTGACTCCTCCCCTTTGACTCATTCGACCGACATCGATTCGGCCAGTCTCTCTGTGGGCGGTAATCGCAGCTTCCGGTGCATTGCATTTTCACTCACCTTGCGAAGCCGTCGGCAGAGACCTCCCGTGAACGTCGGCTCCCGCAACAATCTTCGGTTTGTCACGCTCCGCGTCAGAGGGTAAACCACCCTTCGGCGTGGGAGCCCAATGGACTGTGGGAGTAATCCCTTGACCGCGTTTCTACCGTTCGCCACGCCACGTACGCCAGCTGATCACCCTCGTTTTGATCTCCATGTATTTCACTTAAGCCTTGCTTTGAAGTAATAGAGATTTTTTATGATAGGCTAATGCCCATCTTGTAGGAATGGAGTTTAAACCAATTAAACGTGGATAAAATATTAATGAAATATCCCAGTTGGGTGTGCCATATAAAATCCCACGAGAACTGACACAACGGAGTTTTATTTTTATTAACGATACTAAATATAAATGCAATAAGGACAATCTAGAAATGTGGAATTATAGCTTCGTAATTCAGCTTTCAAGATACTAATTAATATGTATTAGTTAACATAATTGATGGTGAATGAAATTTTGATGTATATACGTTCAAAGATAGCATCTTAAATACAATTTAGGTTCATATGCTAAAAAAAATGGTATTTTTTTCACTGTCAAAATTAAATATTTTTTTGAAACGGCGCAGTAGTCTAGTGAATGGAACACCAGGCTCTAATATAGTATACTCCAACCTATAGACAGATATATTTGGCATCTATTTACCCCAAATTGCTTCATTACGAATTCATTGTAAACTATCCGTGACCTCCTAGAGACCACCTTCAGTAGCATAGCGTATTATCCCACGGCCCTTCATTCAACACCCGAAAGATATTTTATAGTTATATAAATTTCATAATTTCTAAAAACGTGTTAATAACATTGCTGGAAACGATAGTGTTTCTGTAATATTTTCTTTTTTTTGGAGATTTTCAACGGTGGATAGGCACATGGAAATTTACTGGATCCCGTTTGGCAGACGAAGGATAAATGAACCTATTCGCCGACTTTAATGATATCGAAAAAGTGGTTAACCTTGACGATATAATTGTTTCGTTTCGGTTGTAGCATAAATTAGGAGGATCGGCATGATATACGACATTAGGTGAAGGTGGAATGCTTTGGGGCTGACCGGAGGGAGTGACGGAAATGGTGTTCATAGTACTTCTCACCGTAGCTTTTATTAAGTCCCCAACCGCCTTTCCAAAGTAGAAGCGGCGATCCCGAAGGATTTAGGAAAAAAAGGTTCTCAGGAAAGGTCTTAAGTACTCCAAAGAAAGAGAAAGGGAAATAAAGAAAACGTGAGTGATAATGGGGGCGAGAGATTAGGGAATAAGACGAATGGAGAGATAAAGAAAAGACGGGGGGAGGGGACGGGGTGGAGAATTTACGCGTCACCCCCGGACCAGCATTCTTCCGCTTATAACCATTCCACCACACCTCCATAGTTGGTCATTCATTTTTTGCTTTGTTCTTTTCGCCAAGATTAACTGTTTCACCTTCACATGAGCACCTACCTCATCACTCCCACATTCCCTTCTGAACTTACCACCTGAGTTTCTCATTTCTCAGTTGTCTTTATAGTTAATCACCGTGAGGATTTGAGAACTTTCTTTTCACTGACTTCAGTCAGGGTTCACTTGGATAACTTTTTATTTACTAACGCTCCTTTATCCGTTCCAATCTAAAGAAAATGCCCTTTCTATAAGGGGACACCATTTATGCATAAGTTAAGTCCCTGTAGTCAGTGCCAGCGCTTGATAAAGCTTCAGATATTCCCCCATGAATAGCAAGAGGAGAAGGTTTTCCGGGAAAAACGCGTATTTACGGAGGTATATGTATAACAGTACGAGAACTTAAGTAGGAAAAGCACTGAAACACCGTGGTAAAGTGATACAAAAACCCTCAATCAAGCTGCTAGTATTTTACAAAAGGCGTCTTCCGTCAAACGCAGCTATTTAATAACACTATTCATCCACTTATCCAAAACAGCTACTCTTCGACGCATTACCTTTCGGGAACATCATTACTGCTGGGGCAAATTTCACCTGATTGAGCTATATGCGTATCCTCAATTGCTGGCAACAACACTGTAATCAATGGTTCATGGTAAATAGCTCTTTGGTTTGACTATTTAGCGAAATCCTGCGAAACGAAAATAAACAGCAGGTATTTCGTGATTAATCGGCCAATCAATCACTAGAAAATGCTCATAAAAAACAAAAGACTAAGAATTCAGAATTATGTATAAAATATTCTCAGTCTATCCACTGGCCAGATTTTTCGTTACACTTAGAATACTGAAATCCATATTTTTAAAAGATTATTGATTAATCATCTGCGGTAATTCTTTATTGTCAATGGACTAAGAGTTAACCTTTATATTTGATTTTTAAAGAAAATGAATAAGCAATATATACTCCATGGATAATCAAATTCTCATGGATCAATATTGACCTTCCTCTCCACTCAATGCACTTCCTTTTCAACGAGACATCCTTCACGTTTAAGCGTCTACTCTCGGAAATTTATTCGGATAACGATTTGGTCGATCTCCGTTCCGAACCCCTCACGTGCAGACGGTGGATGCATCACGCATTGATCCCGAATCTGGGGGAAAAAGACGTCACGGCCCAGCGCATTTTCGAACTCCACCGTCGCCGCCACCCTTCACACACGGCAGGGCCATCGAGGGAGTCTGGCCCAAGAACCTCACCGCCTCTTGGCGCGAGTGGGGGGCGGGAAAGGAAGAGGACGGGGCCGCGGCAGGATGAAGGGATAACGCCCATCACCGGGGGTCTGTCGTAAGCATCTCGCCCTGTCCACTCACTCCTCATCCACCCGACGCAGGGCGGCGCAGAATTCAATTTCGATCAACCGGGGGAGGGAAAGGGCTGGCGAGTGGAGAGAGGGAGGTGGATAAAGGGGGCGGTTTATCGTATTCTCCGAGCACAACCCTGTTCCCGCCTCCAACCCCCCTCCCAAGCCTCCTAGTACAGCTACACACCCGTCCCACCCCTCGCCCCCCTTCGACTCTCCCCCTGCGGCTGACGTGACAGGACGGAGACAGGGGCATTGTCGAGGAGCGGAGGTTCCTCAAGGGTCTGCATTGGGTCGGGGACGTTTCGTCGTGAGCTGGAGACGAGGAGGAGAGGAGGGTCAGGTTGGGAACGGGGTACGCTGACCCCTCGTGCTTGGGATTGCATTGCGGGAGGGGGGTGGAAGGAGGAGGAGGGTATTAAGCGGGGGAGGGATGAAGGGTGACTGGAGGAGGGAAATTAGGTACTGCACTAGGCAGGGAGATGGATCGCTTCAGGTGGGGTCATCCGGGAGGAGATAGGAAATTGGAGATGGCGGAATAGATCCTGGGATATGCTATGGTAAGGGGCTTGTGGCGTTGTAGTTAAGCTCATGAGTTGGGCGGTGCTACTCCTCAGAGCACTGATCTGCGTAGGCATTCACACAGCCCAGCAAACCGGAAATGTTGTATGTGAGCATAGCGAGCATTTTCTGAGAAACGAAATCAATAGAATATTATGATTACGTTTCGTAGAGTTGCTAAAGTAAAAATTAAAAATGAATAGGTAACAAGGAAACGATTCTAGAACAGATTTCCTTGCGATAGAAATAGTTTCTATTGATGATTTCAATAAGATTGATTTCTCGTAAGTGTACAACTGTTTTCTTTGAAATTAATTGAAAAATAATGAACAAAAAATCTTTCATTTGTGCCCTAAGAAATTATTTATCCAATGAAAACATTATAAGCTGAATAACCTATCCAGGATATTTAGATATCCATCAATGGATATTTTTCTAACAAAATGAATTATAAACTTTGTAATGCATAAAAAATTGGATTTACAGCTTGAAAAATCGAAAACTTGCAGGAAATAAGAATTTATTCAGAAGCGTAAATGCTCTTCGAAGCTTACCTCCTTTATATCGTACGTCACAAGTATCGGTTGGCAATCTGTAAGTGATAACGCTGATATTAAGGATCACCATTATGTCCTTTGGGGATATTAACGAAAAAAATAACAATCATCATGACTAAAAAATATCTAAGGTTCTTCAACCAGGATGCCATGAATATGACCATATGATCTTCGTTGAGACATTAAAGGGATGACAAGAACTATCTAATGACAATCAGACTTCACCACTCCGACATAATGGGTCGCGATGTATTCTCCTGAGAAAAGAATTTGATTATTATCGTGGCTGGATTATCCATAATCTTTCTTCAATTGAGCCCGCTCTGAAATGTTTTTAAACTAATAAACACTATTACAGCTAACTTCTGTCCGAAAATCGCATTCCTCATTTCACACTCTGCAGTACCAATCCACTTTTGTATTGACTCTTCCACCATTGGAAAACCTGCTGACAATATGTGAAAACAATTTCGCTTGAAAAATACGAATAAATTTTTATATTCACCTAAAACACTTCAGATCCAGGTGAAATAATGCAAAGGCTTCACCTTCCATCTTGTGTGACACGCGGCGAAACACTTCATTATTTACTCCCCCGGAGGTTGGTGCAGATAGGCCTCAGGTGCTTCCAGGAAAGTTCGCAAAACTGCCTCCGCCGAGTAGATTAACAGGCGGAGGTCTGCCTCTCTTCCCCCGGCTAAAACCTCCTTCACGACATTCCCCAGCCGCACCTGGCAAAAGGCCAACTGGCCGCGCTGATCAGTGTAATGAGGTTGAATTAAGGTCGGGAATAATTTATTTTATCGCGAAATAACTGATCTCAAAAAATGGAACAAACACAGTTGAAGTGCAGAATATGTTTCGAGAAAAAGAAGTATTTTTAAAATGTTTTAGTTTTTACGTGGGTTTCCAAAGGAGTATGATGGACTTCGTGAGATTTGGATTTGAAAGTTAAATTTTTGTGCTAGAGACGGATTTAAATACCCGTATAAAATACACGCATCCTATTTGACGATCTTTGCAATGAGATTTTGTTGGCATATAATGATAATAATTTAAAGTTGATAATATGTATTTCACCTGTAGGAGAGTATCACAAGCTTACAATTCGATTACCACGTCGACGAAAAAACTACGCTTAAAGGAAGAAGATTTTTCAAACAAGGTGTGTGAAAGAAATCGTGCTGTGGCACCTTGCGGATCGGATACATGGACCCAGTGGCGTATTCAGGGGGGGGGGACTGATTATGCTCTCACCATCTCTGTCCCTCATAAATTTTACTCTCACAAGATTAGTTGAATAAGTACTACTGGGAAACACAAGCTAATACAGTTTTTATTAGTGCTTAGAGAAAGAGCAATAAAAATGAAGTACCAATAATGTCAGCAAATAAAGCTTTTGAATGGGTGAAATAAACATTTCTCAGGCACAGCGCAGTTAGGCAATTAATTTATGACTTTGAATTCTTATGGAACGACTGACAAAGGTTGGTGCATATGGGTAAATTCAAAATTAGAAACTTACGAAAATTTACTTATGGGCATAATAAGAAAAATTACATTTGCATTTTTTGAATTGAAAGTAAAAAAATCGAAAACTACATTAAATTTCAAAGTACATGGTTTTTTTTTCCTTTATCATTTCTTCATTTCCTTTGCAGAAACTGGTGCTTGTACCATTATTTCAAATCCATATTTTGTTGTGAGTGGATGAAAATATTGTAAATATTTTCTATCGTTGCCATGACTCGTCATTGGCGGTGATTGTTCGATGCAACACTGTAAATAGAATATGGACATAATAAGCCCTTTGATGTTTTAAAAGCATAAAAATACTTAAATATACTGAATAGTTGAATTTGAAGACATATATTAATTAGTCATTTATCCCACTGGACCCATTCTCCAATACAGAATGACGCTCTGATATATTTTCTCCAATGCAACCCTATTCATTTATTCCCTTAAGTTCCCTATCTATTATATTTATAAAATATCCATTTATAATCAAAGAGCGACCAAGCTTCCCCTTTTCCCTTCCTCTTTTACTCGTTTATATCATTTCAATTTCTCCTCTTCTTTATTCCCAGTACGTACATTTCTGAGCATAGCCCTTAGGGCTGCTCAAGTTTTGTTTCTTTTTAATTAACGTTCCTTTTGCGGCAAGACCTCCAGTCATAAAGCTTTTATTTATTTTATCCGTCGTAGATGCAGCCCACATTTTTTTCCATTTGGATTACTACCGTTAATACCTGGTCCCATTTTAATCTTCAATGCTGAACTTTATTCATTTAATTAATGCATTGGCATTAATTTCTTTCAAACTCACATCCTTCACCAAATTGTCGAGAAGAAGTTTTCACGACAAGAGCACAGGCTCAACGGAGACCATCCATCAACGTCTGACACTTTCGGTAATCATCGGCTAAATTTCCATGCTTCGCCCTTGGAAATGGACCAGTCGGTGGCCACTCACAGCATCACTGGAGTTGCAGGGGTGGTCACGGAAAGATTCTTTGTGCAACTCAGGACTTTATTTACGTGTAAATGGGCACTAATTCAGTTAGCATGTTCTCCATGATCGATGAAATTACTCCATCCTATCCATACTGCTAGGTAATGTAGACGAACGCTAAACCTGATATAGTGTTTTCGTACACGCATATAGTCTAACTAAAATAACTGTAACGGAGAAAACTGTTTCAGTCTTTATTTTTTGGAAGTTATCCACTACGGGGAAAAGAGAAAACTTCGAAAATTTCAATTGGTGATTTTATTTCGTATGACCTAGGTTTTGACACATTATTTTTCTTTTTCGCAATTCTTCAGTCAAAACTTCTGTGAGCTGATCTCTTCATTTCTATCATTTGATGCCTTCCATTATCATGTGATTAGATAATTTTAAGAAGTATGCACTTTTTTCCGTGAAAACCTTTAAAAGATTAGAGTGTACAGAAAATTTTTCTTTTGAGGTGACATATCTGAATGGCGTCCAAATATTAATTAGAGATTTAAAAATAAATTATTTATTAAGTAATTTTAAAATATTTTTTTATCTACAGGTTAATAATCTGACATATTCTGACTTAAAGCCGATTACGAACACTTATCTCTCCTTCCTTAGGAACGTCCATACATCACGGAAATATACTATCGAGAAAAATTATAGATACAATATAAGAGTAGGTACAAAATACGATTGATTAAATTCTTTACTTTAACAGTCTATGAAAACGTCTTATATATATTACTATGTACTACGTAAATAAATATATTTTACACAATTTATTTGCGTCAATNACTATGTACTACGTAAATAAATATATTTTACACAATTTATTTGCGTCAATTTTTCCTTTCTTGTATTTGTACTCATGGCCTTAGAAATATCAAATATTTGAAAAATCTTTATTTTGCTTTGCAAAGAGCAATATTTCCGTCTTTCTAAGATAATACAATTAAAATTTAATTAATACAATTAAATAAAAATATAATAAAACAATTAAAATTTCATTAGCAATGGATATTTTCTTGGCTAATTTGATCCCAATGGAGCTGGAAACAGCTTTTCCGACTTCTCCAAAATTAAGGACGTGTTTAGACGAAATTCGGGTTAAAAAGACACGATTGAGTCCAGCTTCTACTTCATATTCAGCAATTATGAGGAAAGGCAAACAATGGAACTCCCTCGGTGTGTCCACTCATGAAAACCATGATTTAAGTGCCACGTGCGGTGCACTATTTAACATTGGACAGCGGTATAAGTTTGTTCTCTAAGGCATAATATCTGAACCCAAAATTGGTAAATTATTAATTACGATATGATTCAAAGACTACTAAATCTCATTTTTGTGAAATCACTGAAATGCGCACGTAACATGCTTATAAATAATTATAACTTTTACACGCAACTGCAATACTTCTCTGAAAATATCTTATGAGTTCAACATTTTTATGAAATTGCAGGAATAAATGTTGAAACTAAAACCTAGTCTCCTGAGACATTTCACAACTCTGATAACTTTTGTATAAATGTGACTATGTATCTTTTCACTCAAGGAAACATTCCAAAGTATGAAATTATTAGAGAAAGTTAACGAAAGACTAATAATGGCAGTGTATAGTAGGGATTGTGTTTTAGAGTATATAATTTCATTGCCAATTGAATTAATAAATATTTTAATTTGGAACCGATACCTTAAAAATTTATATTTAATTACTGTATTTCATTACACACACATTAAAGAGCAAACATCTAGATGTATTTATGAATTAAAAATTTATATTTCACGCAGGCAATCAGCAGAAGTGGTTTTCCTCTATTTCCCGACTTAATACTGTTGACGGCAGGGAGTTATACTTCACGTTGTAATGATTTTTGATTTATTGAGGCTTGACACAAAATAGAGAAAAAGAAAACATAAAATATTCGATTAAATTTAAGACACCTGTGATCAAAGTTATTTGATTAATATTAAGAGCCTAATGACCATGTTTGTTTTACTACAAAACATAAATAAAATAATTGTCAGAGTATCCCATATATATAGAGGTGTCCTAGGGGTAGTACGTTTGCCTGTGGAGCTAAAGGTCGGAGGTTCAATCCCCGTCGAAGGCGAAACATATTCAGCTTCTGAAATATTTTCTGGAAGCAGTCACCTATATATGCTTGCTGAAAAATCAAATCTGGAACGAGAAAACCTGACAAAAATGGCTAATGGCAATACCCCCCACACCGCCACACACCCTAGCCGCGGCTTGCGGTATATCCTGTAGAGTATTAGGAACAAATTTTTTTTAGAGGTACACATTTTTTTTGAGGTACACATTTTTTTATTTGAGGTTTCCTCATTTAAATTTAATAAATAATTAAAATAATTGACCAGTATAGCTGTAATTTTTAATAAATAATTCTCGATAGCAAAAGGTCTTTAATTTCACTGTAGAATTTTTGATATGGGACATATATTATTTGTCAGAAAGTTTTATTTTCTGTGGGAAATGTTTAACTTTTGATGTAATTGATGGTTTTGGCTCTAACTTTGCAAAACTTTTTCATGTTAACTTACTTGACTAACTAAAACAAACTAGCTGTGGGAAACCAAATTAGTGAAGTTTGTTAATATAAATGTTTACTTTGGAACTTTTAAAGCACTGCGATTGAAACTAAAATCTACAATTCCACGCACGTACTTATATATTACGTTTACTTGCGGAAATGTGAAAAAGGTAATGTTTAGAAAATAGGTGCCTACTCATTTTTACCAAATACATTTAAATTTAATTTGTATTTCAGCAACGTATGTAATGGACTCAGTGAAAATTATCGTAATAAATATGAATTTCAATTTTCTTATTTTCTCTCGAATAAATGCAATTACCGTGATAGTATTCATTACGGAAATGTAGGCATTTTATTTTTTCCATTACGCATAGTTATGGACCGTCGAAGTCCATGGAGTTACTAAATTCCCATATTAAACCCCTGCTATAAACCGCGGTAGGCATTTTACTTTTCCAGCAGTCATAATTGATCAATTCCTCTCACAACGTTTTGACATGAACCAAGGAGCACTCCTTATTTTAGCTCAAAATAGACCACGAGGAAGAGAGATATGCGCATAATTTCAGCGAAATCGATCCAAACAATGCATACTTAAGAGCTCCAAGGAGAGCTCAAATGAGCTCAGTGACTTCAGAAAGTCCGAAAATCGGACTATAAAAACAAGGCAAATATTCAGATCCGCCTCTAGCGGGGGATCACCGGAATGCAAAGTACGCCACGGATGACCCGGAAACAGGAAATTCAGCACTAGACAAGAAGCAAAAGCGTAGTGCGCAATGCCATTAGGAATTCACCATATTGTCCAGAAGAATGGAAATTCCAATCTGCCCTATGAGAACCTTTTGTATTCTAACTTGTTATACCATTAGGATATTGTTATATCCCGATTTATTTACCGTATTATTTTCCGCATTCATTTTCAACTCTATTTATTTGACGCGTGATTCGCGAGCTTGCGAGAGCGTTCCACCAGGCCTGCATTGCGGTGATTGCGCACTCGGATCGTCCGGGGAGTGAAACATCCTTCCGGTCGAGGCGACCTCAGTGCGTAGCTGAGTCGTCTCGAAGGAG
>LYUA01000878.1:320027-336945 GCA_002093875.1 Calopteryx splendens | reverse complement strand
TTAGGCATGTTGGACGGAATGAAGGGAGGCAGGAAGTATGCAGAAATGAAGGGTTTCTTTATGAGTGTGTCCATCAAAAACCTACCTTAACCGGTAGATTACCAATAATAATAATATCGATATGTAAAATGTAAAAGTCAGCCCCTGGTTAAGATTTTCGGAAAATAGAATCAGAAAAAAATCTAATTAATTTCATTGGATTTAAGAATCATCCATAGGTTTTATGTAAATATTGCTTTGTTATAGTGTACTGTAACCAAACAATATTGAACTTTATATCTAAACTATAATAGAGTACCATGAAATGGTAAAAATCTATTGATTTATATTTAACATATTAATTGGTGGCGAAAGGCTTCGTATTAGCAATTTAGAACGAGTTTTGAATTGATCTGCATTGAGAAGTGGACTCCATAACAGGAAAATCGGCAGTACAACTGATAACCTGTATGGGCCAGCAGGTGAGGAATATGAATACCTATCTCTTGATTTTTGGAATCTCTCTCAATTGATTCATAGTTGTGATAAAGCTATGGGCTGGCGAAGCAGTGATGCCACAACGACAGAAGTTAGGAAATGAAATATTCCTAAAATGGAATCTTCCCAAAATGAAATTCACCAAAATGAGAGGTCATTTGAAAGACATTTAGAATGAGATTGCTGAGGAACTGGAACGAAGTCTCTCGAGCAGGTCTTACTTCAAAGCCTAAAGATGATAGCTATGATTGAAAACCTTTCAGAGGGACGGAAGCAATAACACCTGGGGTTTTCCCAAGACTTCATGGAGAAGACTGACGATGAAAAGAGAGCTATTGCAATGTGTAATGCGTAGGCATAGCCGAATATTATTGACAAGATGGCCAGTCAGAAACAATGCCAAGTCAAGTTGAACTTCCTGGTAGTAAACAAATTACGACTAGAAATGCCAATTCTATGATAATCTCATGATAGAAAAACTACCTATAGCCACTAGTAATAATAGTCGTAACTGAATGATGCGAAATGTAAATCATGAATTTATTCAGGTAAAGAAACTGGATGTAAAGGTTGCATCGAAGTTAATAGTAGAACAAATATGTCAAAAAAGAATGTGACACAGGTGAATTATTGGAGAAAATAATTATCAAAATATTTATTCAGATTTAAAAAAAATATTGGTGGCTAAATAAGAAAGTAGTAAAACACTAATTTGAATACAAGTGTGAAAAAATTTTGCGAATTAAATGATACTGCTTGCATCAATTCTAAACAAGACTATATTCTGGGCATTTTACAAATTAAATATTTTAAATTTGGCAACAAAAATGATCATTGAACTAATTGGACTGTCAAAGGTATAACTTTGGACTAGTAAGATGAAATTAAAAAACAGGAGGGTTAATATGGTATCGGGTCATAAAGAATTGGCGATTATATAAGTATATGTAAGGGTCTCACAATGCCATAATTTTCAGAAAGGCTGCAAATAGAGCTAAAAGTGTACTTATACCTATCTGAAGTAATGTTACGTTCATACTGCAAGGGAGTATGCATCGAGGAGATATCCTAGTAAAGAAGACACGTAATTAATAACTAATGTAAATCACGTATATAATGAAAAAAAATTGCAGATTTAGGCCATTAATTTAACGACATTAAAGTCTTCGCAATAAAAACCACGTTACTGAGATATCAATAATGGAGAAAAGATATGGCACACTCTCAAAATGGTCAAGTTTATTTACAACAAGCCAAGTTAAATGCTGCTACAAGAAGATATTTTTCCATTGAGCTGGGAATATATATCCAGCTCTTGCAAGAACCATATTACTGCATTCAAAGCATTAAAATTAATATCTAGAAGATTCCCGGATTTATCGGTAAGATTCACTCTTCGGCGTTATCAGCGAAGTTAATTTTTATCATCAGAAAATATCGTATTTTTAAGCGCTGATATAGTTAAAAACTGGCAACCATTAAACTGCAGTAAATATTGAAGTAAGAACTAAAAATAAGATGGATACCTGGTATAGGGACACTTTACCGAGGAAAGAAATAGAAAATTATATATTATTAATGGAAGCAATCTTAGGGAAAACAAACAGAAACCTAGCGAGTATTGCGTCAACCTTAAGTGCCAAAGAGAAGCATGGGTTAGGCTAAACAATGATTACCATGGAAATAAGTTACTTAATGTATTTTATGTTTCTTGAGTCCTTCACTTCATGCTGGGGCAGTTGTAGCGTCCTCCGCAATAAACGGAGAATCCTTGCTCAACGGAGAAGTGCTTCGGACTATGTCACGGTGCATGTCAAAGTGAGACGCACAAGTAACTTCAAGAGTTTCAGAAGTACAGTAACGCCGCAAGGGTGAAGAAAGACTGGTAGCCATTTGTTAGAAAAAAATAGAAATGTTAACATTGAGTATAGTTGGAAATTTTGTGAGAAATGTCCAAACGATGAAATTGAAACAGCCTTCAAGTCCAATATTTTGTGGAATCCTCGATCCACTACGAGGAAAGATTTAGAGATAACACCACTGAAATTTTAAACTAACTGGCTTATAGGATAATTTAGTTGATGAAAATGAGGGCCAAATAGAAGTAAAATAGTAAAAATACTTATGTTAACCAACACAAACGGGTAACCCATGGGTATATACCTCAATAAAACAATTAATTGACTAAATAGAGAGATTCTTTCAAGACTGTTTAGGATACCAGAAGACATTCAAAGAAGGACGAGTAAAATCAACAGTAAAAAACAAAGGGGTAATAAAAAATAAGAGTTAATGTAGAGTAAGAAAGAAAATATCCACTCTGGAGAGTGAAGACTAATCAGTTAATTCTATTCAATATTTATCGAAGATTAAATTAGATTCGGCAAATTGTTTCAATTGAGAGGACAGAGTTGGGGAAATAATTAAAAGAATAATTCCAACTTTTAAAAAGGGTGAACTTTTATGAAATTGAATGCATGTAATTTATTGGGTAATTATAGCTACGTTATGCCAACGCAAAACATAGGCACCACCATAATTGCTATCGTAGAAAGATGACCGGCTCTCCATGAGGACGGATGGATCGAATTTTATTCTTTGATGGAGATGGGTGCTATGCAGAGATTATAACTAAATTTTTCCTCAATGCGCAATAGTTTTAGATTTAGAGAGGAATGACACTTCTGGAAACGGTCTTGACTGAATGCAGAGTTATCGTACTCATGGGCATGTTGCATTTACAAGCATTGATATGAAGGATGTCCATTGAAAAATATCACCAGCTGAAATTTTAAATAATTTCAAAGGCTGGGTTATTATAGCAACACACTGATGGAAAAGAAATTAACATTAATGCCCGCGGCGGGAATCCAATCCGTGATTCACGAAATTTTCTTTGACCGAGGTACACACAAGATCGAACGAACAGCAGAGTCTTAAACTTACACATTAAGGACCGCGCTGCCTAAATATTTTAAATTAAATGTCATGTTCCACTAAAAATCAAAACGACTACTGAATCAAGTGGAATTTTGCTAGCACTTTATACTCTAAGCATCTCCTGCTGCAATCACCTTGACTCCCGTCTTGTCTGCAAAGGAAACAAACGCCTTATACTCAAACATGTACTAGCATTTTCAATCCCCGCTTTAATCTTGAATAAAAAGCAACCGGGAATACGACTGACCTTTTAAAACATAGGAGAGCAATAATAAAATAGTTATGCTAGAAGACCGAGAATTTTTTCGTTTCCGTCTTCCAAAGTACAAAATTAGTTTTGTTAGGCAGAAAGCGGGGGTGCCATTGCGATTCGTATTCGATATTTTCATAAACCTTTTATTTAAGTCAATATAATAGGAAAGTTTTAATTACTTTACTTTTTGAGTTTTTTGACAAGTTTTTGAACTTGTTTCCCATGGTAGGATTCTTTTCATTTCCAAGAAAGGGCACATTCATGACTTTTAAAGTTTTTCACTCTCTAGATACTTTCGACAAAGTAATTGAGAGGGAGAGATATGATGTGGACGTTGATACTTCAGCACCAGAATGCACGGAGAAGCATCATAATGTTCCTTACTGAAAATAAATAACCTGCAAACTATGATTCAGTAAACATTTTTACCAAGGACATTTTCTGGGAACAATGCTCAAAAGAAAATGAATGAATTTGTCCATTTGCGTGAAATTCTTGTGTGAAATATAGCCTACGAAAATTATAATCTTTGACGCTATCATCAGACCCAGGGATGATTCTAGTCTGAGAAATCAGACACGGAAAAAGTGCTTTCCTTTGTTACTTTTAATTTTTTTCATGAATTAAACACTTTCTATTTTTCATGTGTAAGGGAGTCATACATAACTCAAAAAACCCAGTATAAAAAAATTGAATAACTAATGATAACGAACAAATTACTAATGCAGTCCTTCAAGCCTCAGATAAAAATCCATTATCTTCACTGGCTGATTTCATCCTTGAATTCATTAGCGGCACACGCAAACGAAGATCGCGCACCAATTAAGGTGCGGCGGCGGGTCAAGAATCACGCTGTGGGTTGTGTATCTCCAAAGTGGGTGACTAAAATTTGATGTTGAATACAATTTAAATCGCAGATAAAGTGCAAAGTGTTGCCGCAAAATTAAGGATTCCTGCGTCCCCAGAGATAAAAATTTGAAGAACTTTCGGCTAAATTTCTCTCCTGCACTACGAAAGGTGAACAATTTTGATCGTTCATCTAAAATATCAATGCTAGATGTAATTCCTTTATGTTCTCAAGTTTGCCAAGATGTTAACCTGGTTTTTTCAGATTTTCTACCAAAGAGAGTCGGTGTTGAAAGCTTGTTTTTTGGTCTAAGAATACTTAGATAACATTCAGTGGCTTCAGGCTTCACAATGTGGAATTTACCTAATCTTGTAAAACATTGTACCTAAAGATGACGCCTATGCGTTGAAACTAGTCGTACCTAATAACATTTAGTGGATGAATACATTTTGTTCCTCATTTTATGATTTAGATAATATCTGAGGGCATCGATGAAGGAGGATCTAATCGATGCTATTCTTTTTCTCATATCAACGTTCAATAGATTTGTTAATGATGTTATGTGCATAGCATTATGTTTTATACTTTCGTATTTTATTCAGATTGTTTTCTCAAATAAACCTATGTTGTAAATTTAATTTTGTACGCTCTTCAAAAGAATTTTTCGTTGGATTTAATTTATCATTTTAATTATATATCCAACGACTCTATAATTAGTCACTCTGTCGCCTTTTCTGAGGAGTGAAATTTAAATAGTGGAAATTAGAGGAGTCTGAGCATCGGCGAACCGACTTCACAGCCCTCTCCTTAACGGGTACTTATGTCCAAGGTCCTGGTACCTAGTACATTTACCCTAGCTACTGGTACTGAGGTTCCAGCACCCAGTTTTTTTTGCATCAGATAAATTATTTTTGTAAAAATGCACACCATGCATCGTTGCTGTTTCCCCATGAGTTAATGCGTTTTTGGCAACACTGGCCGAAAGGAGGAATGGGATAGAAAAGAGCGAATGGAAGGAAACCGAGACTCGGGAGTCGGTTGAAAAACGAACGAGGACGTTGCGGGCGCTGTGAAGGCAAACGCGGGCGGATAAAATATTGATTTACGGCCAATTATTCCGACTGATTGCGCCTCAAAGAAATATATAACCACCGCCAGTGTGTCCCGTGTTCGAGTTGAGGGGAGAGTTAAGTCAAGCGTTCGACGTCAAACGAAGCGTTCAAAAATTAGCTCGGGTCTATGGAGTCGCCCGAACGTTAACAATAACGGTCCTTTAAATACTATCAAAATGTTCCCTGCGTGGAGGCGGATGAAATTCCGGATATTTCCTCCCTTTTAGGGGTTTATAAGCGATCTTTAAATAGAACTTCGGGATCCATAATTCATAGCCGTACAGCCATGGCTATTAAAGTGAAGGGATTTTCGGAATTTTGCCATTGCTTTCATTTAGGTTGAAAAATGTGATAAAACACGCTTAGGATTGTTCTCTTTAGATTAGTGAGACCCTGGTTCAAATGAATTGGAAAATTTCAGCATTTTTCGGGTAAAATTGTTGTCTGTTGCATTTGATTTCTTAAACCAACGGTATGTTTAAAAAAAAAAACTTTAGGTATTTTAGGACGTTTTGGCTATTTCGATATATTATCTTCCATTTTCAATGAATGCCCGAATGAGCTTCGTAATTATTTTGAATACAATTTTTAATGAGTTTTCCGATGAGAGCCAATGTTCTAGAAAGGAGTAATATGTAGGTAGTCATGATTGAAGGCCTGTCTAGTAGGAGGTTTCTCCTTAGAATGTAATAGAGTGGTGCCTTGAAATCTGTGCACAGGAATTTGAACCCTGATTATAGTTTTATGGGTGTCAGAAATCTCAAGTCCATACCACTGCTATCAAGTAATAAAGAGTCAAATAAGTATAAAGACATTCACAAAAAATGAAAAAAGAACTTTAAGAGAGAAATTATACCCTTTAACTTGAAAGAAAGAGACATAGATATGGGCATAAAGGATAAACCCCTTGGGATGGAGAAATGCATCGGGGGTTCATTTATTTAAGGATTATTTCACCTTAATTCAGCAAACATTTTTCATTGACCACTCCGATTTATCTCAAAATATCGGTGGGCTAACCCCCAGAAATGAGATTTTCTGCAAACATTTTTGGGTGATTTTTTTGTGGTCCTTTGTACACCCACACTCCATTTCCCTTTTAGGTCTGCTACAAATAATAACATTTTAGTCAACGATTTACAGATTTTTATCATCAAGTCCGCTCATTATAATGCATTTATGCAGCACGTGAAAAGATCAAGGAAAGCCAAAGGCCCAAGGTGGAGGAAAACACACCTGGGCGGGAATCGAATTCACGGCCTCTGGATTAGTGGGCACGGGTGTTACCTCGTCGTTTTGTTCTCAAATATACTACAAATAGACATTTATTTTGGATTTTTCTAAAATTAGCATTTTGGGCTTACACACGAAAATATAAGTAATGATCGAAGGTTAATATTTGTTCGCTGGTTTCCACGGCGTTGTTTTGCATATCTTTGCATTTTTTTCGGGAATTCACCGCGTGTGTCTGGCTTTAACTGACAACAGTTTCAGTTGACATTCCAGTAGGCACCTTCAGGTTGAAGAAGTGAGTACTCGACTAAGCCCTTCGAATTGAAGATTCTGATTGGAATGCCAGCGAAAATGTTTTCTTTCAAAGCCAATCCACGCGGTGAAAACCCAGAAAAAAAAACAGATCTAGCTATGGACTGTTTGTGAAAAGCATTCAAGTTTTGAAATAAGAATTTCATAATAGTTATCATCTTTAAATTCTTGCAATCTGGTTTCATGGTTTTCAACCAAAAGTACGCGTGCAGTATTGACTTAGGCTCTCTTCGAATATTTTATTTAGAAAAAAAATTTAGGAAGCCTCGATTGGGGTGAGCTGGATTTGAGCAGAAAGGTTTGGAAAACCGGATATTTTCCTTATTTTTTTTTAATTGAGGTGGAATGACACACACACATGCGCACCTGCTTTAAAATAAATATAGAGGAAACAATTAGCTTATGCACCGATACAAAAACGCGCAACTTAAAAAAATAAGCGTGGAACATTAGTTGCTCATTAGTCCAGCGAAGCCGGATTTAAAGAGTAACGCAAGAATATCAAATGGTAAAATAAAAGTCACCAGAATATAAATCACGAAAAATAAGACAAATACGAGATATGACGTTTAATTCCACGATGTAATTGATTAATAATTGTGCATCCGACTAAGTAATACCTTATATTGTAGCTATCGAAGTTCCCTGAAGCAAGAAGTTGGTCAACTGCATTCCAAATGTTTTAATATGCTTGGTCATATGGGATCTGTCCATCAATCACTTGACAAACTTCAGGAAAGGGTCATGACCGGGGAACGAAGAGTCATATCATCCGTCAACTGGTTTCGGTGATGTAGACAACTACACAGAATTTTTAAGTGCCAACGTATGATGACTCTGCAATTCGTTTTCAGAAAATGTGCCACACCCTTACCTTCTCGTATTAAAGAGACGGGCGATATACCGCTATATGTAGCTTCAATGGAATCACCCGCTGGTATGCATACAAATGCGAGAATTTTACTGCGTAAAACCAAATTCACCAACCACGGTCAAGGCAAATGATTTTTTTCACTGTAAAATTATCACATTTTTTTCAACTCTTCCTCAAAACTCCCGCCGTGAACGCCACATTAGTCCAATTTTTTTCCCTGGATATTTGTACGTTTTCTGCTTTATTAATGTAAAAGAAACCTCATCTAGTTGCACTGAGTTTTTGGAGTATGGTTTCAGTTACTGTCAACATGGATATGAATAAAATGTTAACGAGGAGTCTGGGAAGCCTGAAACTAATGCATAAATATTTCTACGTGGATAGTAATGATAAAGCTACTGAAATAAAGACCTTCAATTTGGGAGGAATAAAAAGAACATTGGTAGCCTCAATTCTGATTGGTCCATCAGGTTGGAGCGTAGAACTACTAATTGCAAATGAGAGGGTTGAAATGAACTAGGCCAATATGGTTTCAAAGCGCGTGTTGGAGATGAAATGGCTCATAAAGGAAAGCTAACGGAGAGCTGTGAGGAATATATCTCCCGCACTATTTCGTATGATTACCATTAAAACATTTAATATTTAGTATTTTATTTCATGCTCAAATGGAATGAGGTAATTACCGTAAGAAATTACCATAGCAACAAATGTAAACAATATGCAGCGGAGTATTTAATTTTGTATCGTGTATGACTGCAATCGTCATACTCGCTTGGTGAAATTATAATTGTTCCACATATTTCCGAGAACGGAGTATTCTAAGTACATTTTTCCATAGTATTTTTAGACTTAAAAAAACGTGTTCGTACAAAATTTTGATTTAAATTGCAAAAGTGCTCTCCGGTTTACAAGAAACTATTTTTTTTAATTCTAAAATCAAAACAATGCGAAAAATTATATACTTATGTATATTCTGTAGAGAGCTTTAAATGACAGAGCAAATAGCCGTTTTACACTTTTAGAATAGAATGCCAAAACTTTAACCAGTTCGCTATAAAACTTTTTAACATACTCTCTTAAAAAATCTTAAAAAGTTACACCGAATACGTTTATGCGTCGCGCGCAAGTTATAGGTATTACACATTTCGCAAATTGGGCTCCATTTTTATATGCTAATTAAATGGAGCACAATAATAACAATAAAGCGATTTAAATCGGGACCTATTTTTATCATAGGTGGCCAGCCGTAGGTCCTTCCCTAAAATACTTGCATTTTTAATCGTAGTACTACGTCAACGTTTGACAAAGCAAAAGAAAATGATGGATTCATCGAAAAAGGAATCAAACGGATGGTAAATGAATCGGTCCTTGTTACTGAAATAAGGACTTTCGATTGATCGGGTTTGAGATGGCACCTTGACATCGCGAAGGTGAGTAGGCCACCAAATGTTTTTCACTCCTGGCTTGTTTCCATTCTCCATTCTTGGATTCATCTCCATTTCTTGATTGGAATGAGGGCAAAGCTGGTCAAAACTATGTCTCTAACTATTGGGTGGCCCAATGAATGGCATAAATCGAAGAAATTTATGTCGTAAGTATTATAAATTACGTAAGTCAAGTAAAAATGTATTTTACCCTTTTAACGTTGAAAAAAGTACGTTTTCCAAGGCACTAAAACTTTTGTCGGATAATTCCGAATTTTTCTTAAAAGACAAATCTAGTTGAACAATAGTAGCAATATTTTTATAACGGTTATAATCTAAAGTTACATAACTTATAATGAATTTATTGTTCAGTGCTCAGTTAACGATAAAAAAATTCACGTATCTGGTGAACAAGCTTTGCAACAGTCACTGCAACTCTGTGGAATATCCATTATTGAGTAAACATGTTAATTAATGGGCCACGAAATCTACTAAAGGCTTCTAATAAAGGGAAACTTTACCCAGCCCATCCAATCAAATTAAGGACTGAACAAACGGTTAATGCTTGAACGTTAACGATCATATTTACGTTATGATATTAATGGGAAGGCAAAGAGATAATGCAGGTTCAAAATGACCTGTGAAACCAACTAATGATGTGTTTAGTGATGCATTTGGTTCCGGATAAATTCTCAAAGAAGAGAGATTGGAACAGAAATTTTACTAATGTTTCCATCATTTACTCAGTAATTTATGTTAACAATTAATAATAATATTATAGTTATGAAATACATAACAAGTTTGTGGTTCATGAAAGCATATTTTAATACCAATGAGCATTTATTTACGAGTTCACGAGTGCATCGAATGTTCTTTTTCAGTAATATGAAGTCTTCCTTTTCAATCTATTATTCAGCAGTTCAAGTACTTAAGAGAACAGTAATTTATTGTACCTAAAGCAATTGCAAGAAAACTCTTAAAATTGGTTTATGATTTCTATTATAAACAAAATCGTTCATATTTCGCTTGAAATGGTTTAATATCTATATTTATTTACTGGTAATATGGCGGAAGATGCCGAATAATTTTGACATTGAGAACCTTTTGGAGAACGAAAATGAAAAAAGAGGGAGAGAATAGAAAGGTTATGATAAATTAACAACCATGAAATTTATAAGATTGAATGAGAAATATTTCAGGGTAAATTTTTCAATTTCAAAATTATATCTTCCCTTGCCTATTTAAAACATAAGCACGAGGCAAACTTTAAAGAACGCACTAGAAAAATTGAAAGAAAGGTCATTCAACCAGCCAATGGACAAAAATCATCTTTTCCTCGGTTGCGCGTTCTTAGGCCTTCTAAGGAGAGAAGGCTGAAAGCCTCATAAAAACGTTCAACTTAATTTTTTACAATTGACTATAAAACTGCTGCCAAGTTCTTATTAACTTTATATATTATTTTTGTACTATTACCCAAAGTCCTGATACCTAAGCTTCCCTTGTCTCTTTGTTTCGTTAGCTTAGAACTTCAGTGAAAGACGAAGGTGCATGCTCTCAACCAGTGCAAAGAAGACTTCTTAAGCAAAATATTTAATAGTAACGGGTAGAGGAATGCAGCAGCTCGTAATTCATTTGGATTTTTTTCAACCCATAGATCATCATCACAAAGATACGAGGAAATAATACGTCTGAAATGGCTAAGCGACTTCAATTGCTTTTAAAATTGAGATTTCTCTTTTTATTCCTCGTCTCTAGCTATTATTACCAACGATCTCCGAAATTCCTTCCATCCCACAAATCATTCGTTCATTCTCTTGCTCATCCTATCGTTGCTCTTTGACGCTACCAAAAAAAAAGAACGATTTCCTCCGCAAGTGGCCAACCGCCCTCTCACTATGAAACAATTGTCTTTTGAAGTCCCTTCTTCCCTTCGATTTCCTCCCGACCTCCTCCCCCCCCCCAACCCTCACCATCTTCGTTCATTCATTACGGTCTCGAAACTTCTCCCTTTGTCGCAGCTCTCGAGGCTTTCATTTTAAGGAATCTCTCCGCCTCTTCTTTTTTTCCCGATCATTTCACATTGAACGCCAGATAAACGTGGAAATGGTTGGCTCCACGCATCCTCTTTCGAAATCGCTGACGGCGCGGGTGCGGGCCCTCGCTCTCTCTCTCTCTCTCTCTCTCCATTTCATGCCGTTTTCGACAGAAAACGAACATTCGAATGCGCCTGGCAATAAAACGCAGTCAGATCTTCGGCGCCGGGAAAGGAAGATAACGAGGTCCAGAGGAACATGAATAGGAGTGATCATCATTCATTATCAGCACATGGAAATGCATTCAATCAAGATTTGAACAAAATATAACGGAAAGCAGCCTTTTTTGGTGTAAAACTGCAATGAGAGAACCACATGAGCGCCACTCAATTGATGCGTATATTGGGATGGGAAGGAGCAGAGAATAAAAGATTCACGACTAGATTTAGCCTATTTAAAAGGTACCAAGTAGTATGATTTTAAATTCCACAAAGACCAAGTAATCCAACCCTAAAACCCCAGCACCAAATCGTATAATGGTGATAAAATGCGGGTGGAAGTAGCACCCATGGGCGTGGGGCCCGGGAGGGGGGGGGGGCCTAGGTGAGCACAGATTAATTATTGATTTTACCATGCAGTAGTACCTACTGTGTTAGTACGTGGTTTTGTTCATTCAAGCGGTTTCCATCAAAATATCATCAAAATATTTGGACGCATTATGTTCACTGATAATAATTTTCCAACGATAAGAACATTAATTTGGTGGCCAATCATTTTCGCCATTAAGGAAAGGTAAGTATCATACATTTACTTCTTAATGGACGGCACATTAAGGTCCTCACTATCATGGCCCTAAAAATATATTATTGCCACGCACAAGTTTTACCAAAATTATTTCACAAAAAAACTAAAATGGTGAGTTAGCTTGCAAAAGAATTTACAAATAAGAGCATATTTCCTACTTACATATTTGTCTGATGATCAAGAAAATCAACATCACAGATTATAAATCAATATAATAAACAGAGAAATTTTCAATAAAGAGGTGATCACATATTTTTATTATCATAATTTAATGTGAAAAAGAATTAATGGAATTTTTTTAATTAATATGTAATTTTATATGTGATACATTCATCTGACTTCAATATTGCGTAAGCAGAAGCCGTTGAAACTTGTTCTGTTCACCTATAGCAACCGTAGAACATGGAGACAATACGCTGCATTGAAATTCTTGCCAAGGCTTATATAACACTACAGAAATCTTATGGAGAGTATTTTATTCCCTAAAACACAGCTAAAACATTGCTTATAATGTTTAAAAGGAGATGAGGTTTTGAAAGAGAGTGGGTCCTTTAAAGAAGAGAGAAAACTAATTTCAAAGGAAGGTGGAGATAGAGCTTCAGTCACTGTTCTTTCGGAAGTTAACATTTACACCTCTGTTGCCATTTTTAGAGAGGAATGTTGTATAGCACTATCAAAAATAAAAGTATTTCAGTTTATAAAAAAAAGTATTTCACATGAGGCTCTTTTTGTGCGCAGCGGGTCCCGAGACTGCTCATTGTCCAGTCTTCGTAAAAATGAGCAGTCTTTTGTTTTTTCCCAGTTTGCTCAGGTTTGTTCGCAGCTGAGGTTGATGCAACGGGAATACGAGGAGATTCTTTCGAATGTTATCAATGCAGACAAAACTTGACTAAATCATATTGATCCGTAAAGCAAACAGCAAAGCTCTGTGTGGAAATCTCCAGCATCACCAGCACCAAAAAAAGTCAAAAAGGAGGCTTCTGCTGGGAAATTTATGTCCATATCATTTCTTCGCATTCTTCATACATAAGGGAACAAGAAATGTTGGATGGCCAAGAGAGAGATGGGACATTGATGCGTAAACTGGCCCTTGAAGCCTAATCTGAACTTGTGATGACAAAATTTATCTTTTCCTCTTTCATAGTTTTTAAAACAATTTTCATCCCCTACTCTTTATAATATATCCTTACTCATGGCCAAATTGTTTGTTCATTTATTCTTCAGCTCTGATCTGAAATATCATATGTCATTTAATTCACAGTGATCCATGCTTAAATTTTTATTCAAGCATAATAACTAATAAAATATGTTGCAAAAAACTATTTTTTTTAAATACCTGAATCATGGAGAGCATATGCTATAACAACAAAACAGAAGCTAGCATTGAGGGCCAATTGTCAGAACCAATTGAAACGGGAACCGATGTCAGATAAGGAGACTCGTTTAGTCATCTAATTTTAAATATACCAAATAATGCATGAAGTAAACAATAAAATTAAAAATGGTACCAGATGGGACAAAAAGAGTTAAAAAGTTTATGGCATGCAAACGTCGCTGTAGTCAAAATCAAGATGACCAACAAATAATGTTACATAAATTCAAATGCAACGAAAACACTAAACTTATCTAACTAAAAAAGAGCTAAAACTTAATTTATTCCGAAAAATCTCATAAATCTTAAGCTAGACGTAGAAGCAAAAAAATAATGAATCAAGTAATGGAAATGAAATACCTTCGTACAATGCTCTCAAACCATGGATGACTTGAAAAAGAGGTCGGTGAAAAAATTATAAAATCTAACAGAGTAACTGGAAATCTCAACGCATTGATATGGAGGAAAAAACACATAAGAATGGAAGGTAAAACAAGAATCAAAAGTAAGAGTCGTAATGACATACGCAGAAAAGACGAGACCGGACACGAGAACCAACGGCCACTTGCCTAAACACAACAGAAATGAAAATATTGAGACAATAAGTGGGAAAATCATTGAGAGTTAGAATTAGAAATGAAGAAATAAGATACATACGTCAAGTGAATAATATGAATGCATAGGTAAACAATAGAAGAAGATGGAAAATCATATTAACCGCATGAATGAGACAAGAATAATGAAAACAACAAGAGATCACCTCCCAGCAGATCAGCGATTCCCTGGAAGGCCAAAGAAAAGATTGTGTGATATGCTGACTTAGAACAATGAACAAGTAATTAAAGACGAAGAAGAAAACATATTCCCATGAATACATGAGGTGATGACACGAAAATTGAAATACAGACAAAATAACAAAATAAGTACCCATGAGCATTATAGAAATGAGGGTCATCCGGGAGGTTTTTCTGCTCAGAGCCTTCATTCTCGTGAAGTATTTGTGGAAGCATTGTAGCTTTCGTCTTATAACCAGAAGTGAAGGCGGAAGCTGCAATTTGTCCGAAACGTCGTCATGAAAATGAAGACCCAACATGGAGAAAAATAACTGGAAAACTCTTAATTTCAAGAACAACGCTGCAAAAGCCTCCAAGAGGAATATGAGCAATGAAGCTTAAAATGAATACAAGACACTACCACGGTAAATATCACATCTATTTTTTCTTAATAAAGCCTTTAGCATATTCTTTGCCGTACGATCCTTATGTAATTAGCAAAAGAGCTATTCAATGATTTTATTTTGAATGGGCCTTTGAAAACGGAAAGATAAATTGACAATTTGCGGGGAATATTAAGGATTTGAAATATTTTCCGAAGGGAAAGGAAGAGTGATGGTGAGGGCGAGATGAAAACTTAAATTGCGAGTGAGTGGGGAAGAAGGATCAAAGCTTGGCGATTGGAAAACAACGTGAAAGTTTGCAAAGGGAAGGGGAGGATAATGGACGGCTCGCTCTCCCAAAAGAAGGTCTTTCGGGGAAATATATTAAAATTCAGGAGGAGGACTGAATCTTTTAGCCGTGATTACAATTTTTGTCATGTACGGGAGACAAGGAAAAAGTGACTGGCAAAGATTTTTCTGGCTGATATCCTTTGAAAGCTGAGATATTACTTGCGCAATGTAAGAGATATAAATGCATACACACGAAGAACAATAAATATTATTTGATGAAATGGAATGGGTGGAAAATGTTGACGAGTGCGAAAAATATTACCAGAAAATGGGGATGAAAGGGTCCCTGAAGTACAGTTGCAAGTTTTCTTCAAAAAAAAGGTCAACATTGTAATTACATAAGCGTTTTAAATGAAAACATAAAAAATACTGAAACAAACTGGGATTTGAAGGTTTGGGAACAGTTTGATCATGATAATACCAGACAAAGCGTACGAATGAGCTGTAAGATCAAATTTAACCCATAATATTGATGATCGTGGCAGGAAATATTGTAATTATTACGCTGTAAACTATGGATGAGTGGAGCTGAGAAGAATAAAAAGCTTTGAAATATGGCACTACGAGATTCGACGCTGAGGGTTTAATATTCAAAACCCAAGATAATAGCAATTGTGTATTGGGAAAATGGTAAAATTAAATGAAAGACGCAAGAGAAAGGAAGGACTAGCGACACAGTGGCTTTTCTGGAAATTGGATGGAAGGGGTAATTGAATGTAAGACCCCACGTAGAGACCCCACAAAGGAGAAAAAAGTAGACCAAATAAAGAGGAATGTAAGAAAGGAGGGTGGCTAAGTCGCATTTAATAGGGAAGAATGGAAGATTGCAATCAATTAATATTCAGAATGAAAAATTAATGGTGAATGATGCATTAAAATGAAACTTTTTGGCATTTAAAGAGCTATTTTCCTTAAACTACCACTTTTTAAGAGGGTTGTGAAATAACTACATCAGGTGGTTTAAATTCTTTGAACAGAAAATCGATGCATTAGATCCGGACGTGTAATCCAACGTAATATCTATGAATTGTTTAATAAATGAATGAATGATAATTTGTAGAGTATTGGGCTCAGTTTGGTCATATATTTGCGCCAGGAGTAAAAAAATCCACAATGATCTGTCCCAATGGTGAGTTTGGTGCATAAGTAACTATCAAGTGTTTTCTAATGGAGTTTCCTCAGCTCTCTTTAATAAGTCCGGTTGCTTAGGTAGAAAAATAGGGTACTGATGGCCATTTTAACCTTCCTAGGGAATCAGAATTGCCCTTTACTGATGGAGAAATGTTCGAATCCTCTTATGGGAGAACCAAGAACTACCTAAGACCGTTTACTACCGTAGAACTAGAACTACCGTTTCTTTGCCACGCTAAAAATAAATGTGTATATCAGCAAGCCAATTTCGTAGGCGGAATTGTGATTGCCACTATAACTGAAAAAACATTTTCCGATGCATAGATATGTTTCAACGATTCGAAATTAACCCCATTCTTATGACTGGTGATGGATATGGTTTGAAAAGTATAACCGCTAAAAATATTTGAAAATGCAGGCGCCGTCATCGGGGAGAAATTAGTGTAATTTATGGGAGAAATATATTGAATGTTTAATGGGAACAGGAGATTTGGGAAGGGAGAACTTTTGAAAACGAGTCGGCCACAAGCCAACCCGCGACCGGAGCATCTGGTCGAGGGGAATCGAATACAAAGCCGAGCCACGCGTGTTACCTCAAC
>LYUA01000878.1:7689-19765 GCA_002093875.1 Calopteryx splendens | reverse complement strand
ATCGCCGAATGGCTCCTTCATATCATCTCTACTATATATATATGTATATATGCACACATATATATATATATATATACATAGATATATATATATGTATATATATGCATATGTACATGTGCATATGCACATACACAGTAAGTAGTCGCACTACTTTATATTGCCAATTTTTTTTATTAATTGGCATTATACCAACCAATGGCTGTGAGAGTTTAAAGTGCAGTATTGTATAACGGTGAGGTAAACATTTAAATAGCAAATTCTCTCTACAAATTTCTACTAATAAATTCCTACTCATTTATTTTCAATAAAAACTGGAAGATTTATTCTAAACAGTGTAAGTAATGCCGTTTTAAATAGTGTAAGGCAACTTAAGAGGCATGTCAGGTTATTTTCGCGAACAAACCTATGGTAAAACATTAGCTGGATATTCTTATGATCTATTTTTTTTAATTAAAGATTTTATGAAATCTTAACCAGTGCTTAGAGTTTTACTTGTTTGGTGTTTATCTTTCAGCATCCGGTAACCATTATTTTGTTATGGAAAGGTATTGGTTAGCGAATTCAAGCGATTGTAATGGCAAGAATATCAGTACATGATGATTTCTGCCTCTTAATATTCTGCTGATAGTCAAGGGATTATTTTCTTTTAAGAAGTTTTTTAACGCTTAAAGAGACTTTAAACCGAAGCTTTATCTGCTTAACCTAGTTCTTAAAAGTTTTCGTAGGCCTCGTGCATAAAACGTTAAGGATCTGACTATTTAAACGAGCAACACCTAAAATAGGCTCCAATCACTACTATACCTACAAATAGAGTGCAATACAAGTCCATTACATTTCAAATTATCCCACACTATAAAGTAAGTTGAGGAAAAATTGAAAAAAATCATCAATTTAATGTGATTTGGTCGATGGCGGTTTCATGAAAAGAATTTTAATTACAGATCCTTCACTGAGCATAGGTATCGTTTTCATTTGAGGAGACTACCGTACCGGTAAACATATTGAAATTTTCAACGCACCAGTAAAATATAATAATACCTTATAATGACTTATTGACATCGCAACTCACTAAAAATTATATTCTTCCTTAACCTTTTACAAATCTAATTTTCAGTTAAATTTTTATTAAGTATTTCCGTTGCTGAGGATCTTATTCGGACTAGTTTTAGTGTACAACATTTCTACATTATTTTTGTACTCGAATGCACGTAAGTTTTTTGTGACATGTGGGCGCAGCAGTATTCCTGTCAATTTCAACTTCCACGCTACTCTAGCGGGCTCTAGAGATTCTGGCCAGGATCGTACAGAAATGCTTCTTAGTGCGGAGTTTCGTTCAAAAGGTCATCGGATAGAGAACATCATCACGTTGGAGGCAGGGACGTCATACAGCGAGTCACAGAACAACGGCGCGGCTGAAAATCTCTCGCTTCAACCATGGTCACCTCCCTCTCTCATTTCTCGTAATTTCTGTGCGTTGTTGGAACATCAGCGAGATTATTCCAACCGCGCTCCGGGGAATGCGGCTTTAGGTGAACATAGGAGTCTGCTTACGGCGTACTTCGGGAGCATGAGTTTCAGACAAACCTTAATGATAGGCATCAATGTATGCATAGCGATGGGTTCAAAACCTAAAAAAAAAGCTAAAAGAAATTCGTAAAAAGATGTCGCAAACTATTAAGCTCACCCTAGCACGAGGATTTTGCAACATTTAGGGGCGATGGAATGAGGTTAAATTATTTCGGAAAACGTTACCGCATACTATAATTACCAATAGGTATGACTTAATTCAGTGTTTCTGTTTTGTTTGGCGAGGAAATAAGCCTTTTCACTCACGCTCAGGAATTTTAAACTGGTTTCTTAGACGAAGTTCATTGTTTGCGAGAAAAGCATGGAACAAATAATGACGAGCATAATTTGGACCAAATTTTTTGGTTGAGTTTTTCTACCGAAAATAGGTTAATTATAACACTTATTTTGAATACCTTTATCGAAGGGTCTGCGGTTATTTTTTCCTTCCATCCATGACTTCATCCTAATTATTAATAATTTCGCGTCAATTCTGGTAACCTTCTTCACGACTTTAGCCATTACACAACGAATTTTTCATTTTCCGGCCTCTTAGTTGCCCCTTCCATCACATCTGATTGCAGGAATCTTAATTGATCAACTCACATTTTTACAGGAATCAAGAGACCTAACAACACGCTCTGCGAGTGTGCTTTTTTATCCACACATCCCATCTGTAATTATTTACCGAGGTCCTTTACCCGTGGCTCTGTAATTTGCTCTTTATGAATTCTATTCCCATAAATATATAAAAGTCTCCTCTTTCTCATCTTTGTTAATTGAAAAGGATTAGATATTCGTTTTCCTTTTAATCCAACGGTAAAGACTTAAAATATTTCGGCTCACAAGATAGGTAAGTCGATATCTCTACCGCCCACCAATCCAAATAGATTGGTAAAACAGGAATATTCAAATGCAGTGTAGCGCCTTGAGTTAGAGGTATATTTGCGTTGAGAGATATTTTCTAGACAATAACAGTAAATATACCTTTATTTCATGTGTGTGTGTATGCATGTGTAAAACGAAAACACCTCTTCGCAAGAGGCTGATGGATAAAACAGAATAAAACTAAACTAAAATAAACAGGAATAAAACTCCCAAGTACAGGAAAACTTGAGTAGTTTCGGGATATTCGCGTTTTCCCAAAATATGTCAAAAGGTTAAGTAACCAACCTAAAAGAAAACGAATTTGATGCACATTCGGAATGAAATTCTATTTCTTTGCCCTCGCTGAGTCGTCAGTAAAAGCGAAATGGGCTCAAAAAACTACACACCCGTGTGTTCCATCTCTATGGAAGTGGAGAGGACCAATTTCATAAAATCAAAAATACTTCAAGTATACAGAAAACATAATTATATGCAATTTATAATTACAAACAACATAGAAGACTATCTTCTAAAGCACATCAAATAATCTGCCCAACATTCTTGGGTTTGTAGTTAGGTCTTAATCAAATTTAGAAAACTAGGACGTCAGCGTAGGGTATTCAGAAATGAAGTTACCTCATATAGTTGTTCACAATAACTATTTGCCTCTTTTTCCAGAAAATTGAGTTTAAAAATTGTGCGGTACTAGAACTAGTTCAACCTAAAGCCATTTTATAAAAATTATCATTTAGTGTTCTTAAAATTGCCTAAATATTATAAAAATGTGTTATGTTATAGCATAGGAATAATATATATATATATATATAATATATATATGTATAAATAAATAAATAAAAATATGAAATTAAATTCTCAAAACAAAGATGTAGTATGACGCAGCAAACAGCTGATATTGCCAATTTTCTTTTCTAAATAGTTATTTGTTTTTTTCCAAATATTGTATCCTTTCTTTGAAATATTTGTACTATACTTAAGCTGAAGTTTTAGCTATTAAGTAACAATGTTAACCACATGCAGATTAACAACGCAAAGCTCTGAAAATTAATGGAATGGTTAAATACGTGAGTACGGTGATGCTTATAAAGCCTGCTAATCTGAGAGAATTTAAATGTATCATTGAAACCTAAAAGATTACCCCAATTTTTTATCCGTCTTATTTTTTATCATTGGTGATATATCATTCAGTGTTCAGCATTAATGGTCACCAAAAGGCAGACAAATTAAAAATTCTTTTCATTAAACTTGCATTTATTCGAGAGAGCCAAAACAATTACAGATAAAATGTCGTTAAATACTGAGTATGGTAATTTTGAGCCTGCATGATTCTGTGAATAGTAAATTGGTTTTAAATTTTAACTGCTTTTGATGAGCCGTCATCAAAGTGTCCTCGAATACTAACAATAATTTTCCTCGTATGACCAATAAATATAAAATTTCCCTTTATAAAATAAAATGACTGAGCAAAAAATCATCACAGGGTTTTCGGAAAAGTTCAGCGGACACATGTGTCTCCATATTTCCCCTAACAAGTTTACACTATAATTGTCCTGGTGATTTTTATCGTTCAATGCCCCGATGAACTTCCAAACATTTATTAATCTCTGAAAAGATGGAACTCTGGGGGAGAATAGTGGATAAACCCACATCTCTGTCTACTTCTGTGATATTTTTTTCGGAAGTAATAACTGGAAAAAGGCATACCTTTTTTAATATGCAGCCATCATAGTTGTCCTAGGTACGTAGCCAATTTCAGTGTCATTTCGCTTCTCTCATTTATTTAATAACGTGCACTTGATTCCAAGGGATGTAATCCTTTTGCAAAAACCACTTCCCGAGTCACCAAAGGAAAGACCAGGGAACTGAATTTGATAAAAAAATATTTACCTAAATCCTGTGCTTCGCGATCTATAATTACCTACCATGTATTCGTACAAGTTATTCTGATAGATTATTGTAAAATGGCACTCGGTTCGAGCCACTTCTTTAGAGTTAATAAAAACATTTCCTTACGTGAGAACCCATAGTTAAACAATCATAAAATTCATTTTACCATACTTAAGCTGGAAAATTAATATTTGTTCTACCGCAGTTACCCAATATTTTTCAGCGGGTACCTTTTCTGAAAATATTAGCTTTGCTACTAATGTATTAATCTCAGAAACTTTTTCAATATTTTTGATATGCTTCTCTTGAAATCCTCTTCAAATAATTCTGAAAAAATGTTGCCTACTTGAATGGGAAAATAAAAATCGTAGTCCAGATTCAAGCTGGGGATGCTCTTGAAAACATAAAGCCTTTTCAGATTAGTATTTGATCACCTAATTCTACCATTTTTTTTAAATACACTTAAAATAAACTGCAGTGTTATGGGTAAATTAATTATATTTAAAAAAATAATAATTTGCGGATTAGCCGTTGCAAATTTAGTTTAGTATTTCCACCACTGGGGGTTAGATGATCATATAAAGCTACTCCATATTATAACCTTTGCATTGCATCGTGTACCGATGATGTATAATCCAGTTTGGGATGTTCGAAAACGGATGGTTGGATTAAAACAGATGGACATAATCTGTTTTATTATTATCATGACCGGGACCTACACATTTATTCTGCGTGCGGAGAGAATATAAAATGGCCGATTATGAAATGAGTATGGGTAATATTTCCTTATAACTCCATAATTTCCTTGAAAATGTTTGATGGCCATTATTTGAGATGCGGGTTACATCTGAGTGAATGTTTACCTTTGATCCTTGGATAAAGGATCATACTCTCTTGGAATAACAAATGGTCAACCTTCCGGTTCGATTACATTTGTAATCGGAGTGGGTGGTAATGCTCTCTATTTTCTGAATCATTGAACGGCAGATGAACTGAAAGGTCGACAAGAATTTTATGCTAGGCTCATTTAAACGATATTCAACAAGCACCTTTGTTTAAACGTGGTAAGAGTTAAAACTGAAAATCAACTTCAGCATCGAACAGGGCTTCATCGAAATGCGTTACATTTGAGAATAATCTAAGTCTTGAAGTGTGATAGACATATTTCCTTTTGTGTATTCTTTATACTTGCCATTTTCTGTGTGTATTATCTCTGTTTATGGCACTAAAAGCTTATGTTATTTGCGATCAACTTATTCTCGTTCCCATGTCCACCTGTCTCTCATTTCACACTGTATTTCTACAGTCCAAGCAATTGAATACCATTTCCCTATTTTCTATAACCATCCACTTCATTTTATTTGCCCATTGTGATTAAATTATCCTTTTGCCTGCATGGAGAACTTCTCCAAGTGAACGTCTTCTATCTCATCTACTGGAGGCTTAATGTATTTGAACAATATGAATTATGAATTCATTTGTGGGTGTTCCTTCTAATTCAGCCAATGGCGTTATTTGGTTGTGCTGCCAATGTATCAACACCCTCTTACCTATCAATAGCAAAAATGTACTTTTTATCATTATTAATTTGTTAATAATGATAACAATATTTTATTCAAAAATCAACAGGAGAGAAACAGTCATGTGAAGGTATCAATTTATAGGTTACTATATACGTTATGGCTGCTTACAGGATAGTTATTTTGCAGTTTTTATTAACTTTACCTCATTATTACTTCCTTTTTCATTATTTTTCCATAATTCTTCATTTATTCCATACCTTTTTCATACAGTATCACATGCTAACACATTTGGAAATTTGATACGTTTTTTGGCTATGTTGTAATTAGAGCTATCTTCAACTTTTTAACGCTGAACTAGCATAGATAAGTTAATAAATTTCATAACACAATCCCATATATTCTCAGAGATTGCTCTTCAATGGCTCCACAATTCAAATGCAGTGGTCACCCAACTCTAATCCTACAGCTTCCCGGAGTTATAAGTATTCCTTTTCCTATTATCTAGTTCAACCCCTACAATTAGGCAGTCTGTGTTGGGTATCTGTACTATAAGTATCTCTGCAGAAACATATGTCGATAAATTAAGAATTTTTGGTTATTACAAGTTATTATGGAATGTCATCATTTCCAAATTGTAATCTCTCCAGGTGTTGAAACTGGGTGTTTTGTTGTAATTTGATGAAATGGACAATTACGCGCGAAATTTGGAAACGACGAGTGTAAAGCGAACCTCCGCGGCTGTCACGGTTCTCGTGTAATTAGTGGAATGGTATCGCGACCGTGGGAGAGACAGGTGCATAGACATCGATGGATTTTAATTTATATATATTTTAATTCATGTTAATTGTTTTTAGCAAATGGAGATGGAAGGGATCAACTCCCTAACCGTTGTGGACGATTTTTTAAGGTTCTCCGGTGGCAAGTTTTATGGTACCTTAGTATTATACCATAGCTCTAGTAAATTAAGTACCATTTGAATGTGCTGCGCAAATAACCCTGGCGGCAATTGATTCTGTTTTATTTCTGATTGCCGTCTAGTGCGTTATCAACCCAAATAATTCCGATGGTTTCACAGGCCATCCAGTAATTAGCGGCAATTGGTCATTAAAAAATATTTTTATTCCCGGTTTATGAACCGGGATCTGTCAATCCTAACTACTGTGCGTGCGGATGCGTGGGAAAATACCAGATAAACAATTATATATAGCATTTTAATTTTCAAATATTTTCCTATCTCAAAATAGTATTTAATTTGAAGTTTATTATATATATTGCTAATTCCCGGCTCTCAAGCTTGAAATTAACTATAAAATGTTTTTTGCTGGACTAAGTACGTATGCATTTCGGAAATTAAAGGCCGTTTTCAAAGTTGCACCTATCAAAGGCATGCATGCAATATGCTTGAGTTCTGGGTTGCTAGTATATAAAGGGCTGTATACTAAAACGACACTCTGCTCAAATGAGTGTCATTGAAAAGCAAAGGGTTGAAGATAGTCTGCGGGCTCTTTTGAGGGCATTCTCTCATGTGACATTCAAACTCAGTTGAACACACGCGTGTGAAACAGCCACATGTGCACTCGCTTGACCTAGGAGAGCCAGGAGGTCGGGCGCTGCTCCGCTATTGGTCTCCCTTGGCTTATGTCGAGTGCTCAGAAAAGTCTTTCCGAAAACGACGATATATATTTCTATTGAAAGAATAACTGATACATGTTTTACGCACACTTAATTATCTCCTAATATGATCATTTACAACGTTGTAGCTTAATGACAGAGCATTCGGATTCTGGCAGGAGGGTCATGGGTTCAAATCTCAGGTGTTACCTTTGGGCAACCTCCTCTTAAATCCAAGATGTGAGATTTTCTGATCTATTGAAATTCTTGGGTAACTGTTTGGTGGCATTGGAATTGAACAGGCCACTACCTTTAATGTGTGAATTTCATAACCTCAGCGTTTAGTTTAGGGTGAGCACTGCCTACTCCCGTCAAAAGAAAACCTTCGGGTTGACTACTGAGGTGGTTATTGCATAATTCCTCCTGACCTCTTTGTGGTGGTCATTTCATTTTTCCACCGAACCTCACCGCTGTGTCCACGTTAGAGAAATGTTAACCTAGTGTCAACCACCTTCATTTCTTTTGTTTGCTTCTAAACGTCAATTACGCGTATTTTTCGCTTTATAAAAATAAAGAAATTCCCTGGCTAAAGATATTGGTTGTGAGGGTCGGAGATGCATAGATGGATGGTTTGCCACTTTCGTGACGTCAATGGCGAGACTAATTTAGCCTTCGGCGCCGGGTTAAAGCATCCTACCAGAGGATCTCCGAGTTGAATTGAGATTCCGAAAGAATACCGGTATCACTGTAGGGATATATTTCGCTACTTTCGTAAATCGTCACGAAAATTAAAATCTGACGGTTTAGGCATTTATTCATGGGTTAATCAAACTTCATTACTGATCTCTTGACTTTTCTATTTTTTTCCAGATTTTATACGTGCCGTTTTACTATATGATATTTTTTCTGGTAATAATTCAGAATTTGTAGTATCATAACATATCAAAATTGCTGAATAAATAAGTTTTGACACTTACACAGAACCATATTAGGTGATACTGGACGATAATAGTGAGGTAGTGTGGTAGAAAAGGAAATTAAATGATACTATAGTTTATTTAATGTCTAGTAAAAAAGAAGTTTCAAATCAAAAGTAGTCATCCAGTAGATAATTCATAAAACAACACTTGATAAAGGCAGTATCTGTGAACAATGAGATTGGACTTTAATTTTCCCAACAGTTGAGATTTTGTTTCCTATTAAAGCAAGTTAAAACATTAAAAATAGGGCGTAGAAGATACTTAAGGTTGAGTAGGATATTAAAGGGTTTGATAGAAGGGAGAATGTTTTATAAGCGGTGATAAGGAAGGAAGAGCCTTCTTAGACTGAATGAAAGTAGATAGAACGGAAGGAAATAGTTATGGGGCACACGAGAGAAGTCCACGTAGTCCTTCATAGTGGTTAGGGACTGTCCAGCACCTACCTTTAATAAGTTGATTGTCTATGAATGTCTATGAATATAATGAAAACACGTAAATATCGAGATAGACGATGTGCGCTCAGACAAAGAGATCGTTGGATTTAGGGAGTGGGAGCAATTTTCCATACCTGTGAGTGAACAGAAATACTTTCTATGATAAGAATTATAAAGGGAATTACTATAGTAGAAAGTATTATAAGAATAATTTATCCGTGTGCATTCCTATACTTCTCAGGAAATCAATGACAAATGAGTTGCTTCTGTGTATGGAATTTACAGGGGAAATTAACTAACGGAAAAGAGTAATATTATTTCTTCTCAGAATTATTTGGGGAACAGCACTTAGGGCTTTATCTCATTTAGTTAATTCATTGTTTAATATTAATTAAAAAGTCTATAATTTTTTTATGAAATGGTAGTTGCTAGAAGACTAATACCACACGTATGAAGAAATAAGATTAGATTTTCTTGCCACATTAGATGTATTTTCTTATTTATCTTATTCCGTTACCATAAAACAATTTTACTTTATGAGAATACCGTATGCTCGATGATTGCCTGTTTGAATTTGCATACGAACTTAGACCTAGGGGAAGCCATTTTGTTCAGTCTCTGGTCTTTATAGCCACGTATTAAATAGCGTCTATTTCTAAGTATATTCTTGGCTTGTGTACGATATATTTGCTGTTTATGTCTCAAAGCTAGGGCAGTTTGCTTGCATAGTGATTACAGTGCATTTGGATTGGACTTCTAAGTGCATGTCCAGTTGATACACATGGTAATTAGCTTTAAAATCCAGGCCGTCTGCCTCTTTTTATATAACATCCTCCTTGGAAGCCACAGATGGCAGAGGGTAGAGAACTGGACACGTACGTGTAACGTTTAATTCTGTAGTGATTAGTACCACGGACGATAATCCTGTCCTCATCCATCAAAACACCCTTTCCGCTGATGATTGATCTTAAAAAATCATTAATCGGCTGATGCATCCCTTCCATTCCATCCGAAATTAGGAAACGAAATTCTAGTGATGAGTTAATCTAACGCATTAGATTGATGACAATGGACCATTAGCTTAATAGTTTTCGTTCTTCCAAATTTCTCAGGAAGCTCACCCAAAATCAAACTCTTGAAAATGATTCCTTTTCCATTTTGTGTATGTGTACATTAGATAATGAACTCACGGCATTTCCTTATAATATTTTAATCCAATTTTTTCACCATTTCATTCGTTAAAAATTTTATATCCTCATTGTGGAGCCATTTTGTAGTTTACCACACTGGCTTTTCGTGAATGTTTTGTTCACTTATCACTCATTCATCGCCATCTTTAATTTGAGATATCATTCGCATTCTGTCACCCATGCTGGTTCATCGGTAATGCATATCGGTATATTGGTATGTATGCGTAGTGATATCGCCATTTCGTTAACCAAGCATCGTGAATTTCATATAAATTGATTTCGTACTATGATGATACAACTTGTGGTAGGTGTGAGTTTTCGCTCTCTGGTGGCCTCTGGTGAGTCCAAGTGTACCCACGAGATCCCGAACACCACTTCAGGTTTGTCAACAAGTTTCCCAGGGACTGATCCAGGAGAGTTTACGCAAAAAAACATACCGGAGACGGGAGTCGAATCAGCGACCCTTTTGCTTTGTGAGTGGGTGCGTTGCTTACCTAAATGACTCGGCCAACTTTTACTTTCTTTGACGAACGGAATTTCAGAATCAATAATGCAAGAAAACGCCTTTAAAAGCTCCCACGGCTCTATGAAATATTACTCCTACTGTTAAATCAACAAAGAAAGTCCATCAGGTAATGCGTTATTCACTATTTTACCTTACTGTAACTTTTCAAATTGTTTTTTTTTGGTTGATTGTCATCGTTAAGAAATCAATTACAAATCAATTCTGGCTTACGCTTTGAACTGCCGCCTATCAAATAGGTTCCCGGTGTTCGAAAATATATTTACTGCATCATTTAATTTGGAAAGTACATATTTTAAAATGTTATAGGTAACGGCCACTCGCACATGAAAATGTTAGTTGAAAAATCTTGAAAATCTTGTGACGAAAAACATGTTACCCATAGAGTATGTAAACAAATGTAGGTAATAACTAATGAGAACACCTTGCAGACTTGGCGGTCATGATGGTGGTGCTCCCCTGTCAGATCTTACCGATTATATCAAGCGTTTTATTCAGGATTTTTAACTCTTCCCCACCACATTCCCCCTCCTCCTCCCTTTTTTTCATTTTCGCCCTATTATATCACTCCCGAGCATTTTACGCCCCCTCCCCTCCCCCGCTGGGCCTAATGCATGCAATCCTTCTTCCCATCCGCCCTTAATCATCAATCATCGCAGCTGTTCCAGTTTTTCGCCGTCACGCCATCGTGGAATGCGCTCGCATTAAAAAAAGCGCCATTTTCAGCTCGACAAAAGGAGGTCGTACCATCGGAGCCCTTTCCCGAACCCCATGGTTCACCGGCACCGACACTCCGCCGGCGATTGGCTATTAAAAGGATAGTGGGAGATATGTGGACAAGAATACATCAGGTGTGCACTGAGAAAATTCCTACACGGATTAAATATTACCATAATATTTTTTACTAATCCTTATCAGTGCCTCGTAAATGGAATTCAAATAGTGATAAATGATGTACTTAATGAACATATTGATTAATTAAACGTCTCTATTTAACTTCATGGTCGGAATGGAAATTTTTAAACTTTTTCAATCGAAAATGGACGCTATAAATAATTAAAACATTAAGTGCGATACGTGGTGTCACATCATGCTTAGCTCATTTATTTGAAAGCAGTAATTTTAGCTAAAAGTACGTTTTGTGAATTTAATGACCCATGCGACAAAGAGCCATGTACAGGCTTCGCCTCTGTATGTTTTCTTCTAAAAAGGCATTTGCGTGTGAAAGGCGGGTCTTTAAAAAATGAGCAGGGCTGCTTATTATCCGCGCCTCGTAACAATTAGATTAATTGCTTTAACCACGCAAAACTGGTGACAATCATGAAGCTATACAGTCCTTTGTCCCTTTTTATCAGAATATCATCATCATCTAGTATTCTGCCTATTGCCAGGTCCCATGCACCAGAGTTGTCTCCATTTTTTCCTGTCCCAGGCCATTTCTTTGGTCTTCTGGTAGCCTCCTTTCTTTACTTCATCT
>LYUA01000877.1:178990-192533 GCA_002093875.1 Calopteryx splendens | reverse complement strand
AGTACTAAGCCCAACGGCGTGTGGAATTCACACATAAGGGTAGGGTGGCCTGTTCTTTTCCCTGTGCTTCCTAGGAAGAGCTGGTAACTGAAAAATCACGCAGCTTTGGAAAAGCTGACCGTGATCAGTGGCACCACCGATAAATCACAAATCGATAAATCGCGTAAACTCACATGTTTTTAATTAGAGACTTTCAAATGTTGTATTATATAAGTTTATACATATATTTTTAAATATTATAAAATTGTATTTAAGAAATAATATTTTTTATTATGTGTGCATCTGGCGAGGGATTAGGTGGCAGAAGGGACGTGGTGCTGACAATTGAAACTCAATTTTATTTAGAAAGGATTAAGTCGGTGAGAAACGATACAAATGTGGGGAAAATTACAACTTGTTCATGAGTTAGAAACAAAAAAACTATTACTTTTTTTGGAAAATTTGTCAGATTTTGTAGCTGAATAAACAGAGATGAGGAAGTGAAAAAATTAATCCATGGCCCGCTGTTAGTAGAGCCTACAAATATTTTTACTTCCATGAATAATATTTGAAAAGTTTACTTATAGATCACAGCAAAACAGCCACCATTTAAGTGCTGGAAAAACCAGAGCATCCACTGTCAACACGTGCATAACACTATTTTAAACAGCAGATAATGTCATTCAGCATTATAAAATATATTAAACATTCTATTTATAGACACAATAAAAAATACTTTCATATTCATATGAATACTAATATGTTGCTTTGCCGAGAAGATCGGGATCAGAGAAGATAACTTCACTCCACCTAATATATATAAAATCGACATTTCTATTAAGTGGAAATCTCTTCCCCCAATTGCGTACAAATAAATATCAGTACGCTACGTAGATAGAGTAAAATAAATAAGTGCTGCATTAAAATGAAAAATAAATACCACTACGCTACATTTCGTAGAAAAATATGCCAGATCGAAAATAGAACACAATTTTCTACAGCACAAAGGCAGGTGTAGTCATGGGAACCGAAATTTGGCTTACGGACGATATTGCACGCGGTGATTTTTTTCTCGAAAGTTTAAATCATATGTAGAGGCAAATAGGTACACTTGGCGGGAGAGCAATCGTTTCAGTCAACTAGTCAGAGTTCAGCAGCGGTCACCGTCATGTGTCTAATGGCGAAATATAGAGAGCGTTTGAGTAACGCCACGGACTAAAACCGTATTATGTGCATTCTACTACATTGGAGATGCTTCGAACCGCGCTCTAAGCCCGTATATCCACACTCAGCTGGAAACCTAACAACAGTTTTATTACGATCGTTGGTGATATTAATCTGCCACCCATTAATTAGAAGTCTCTATTCCATAAGCGAGAGGGTTACAAACTGCGAAATCTCTGAGGCGCTTCGTAGTATATTCCCCGGTACTGGTTACTACTGAAATATAAATCAACGAATCGAGACAGCATTATTGATGACATATTTGCAATCATTTTGCGTAATTTAACACAGATATGGAAATAAGTGCCATCGGTGTCCAAGAATCTACTTTTATGGAAATGAAAACGATATCCATTATATTGATCAAGGATAAACGACATGGTCCCCAAAAATATTATATTAAACTAATATGTTAAATTAATTTTAAGGAGAAGTAGTTAAATATTATTTAAAAATTATTTCCTTTATCCAAAATGAATCCCTTACGTAGAGGTTATTTTTTAATATTTTAAGTAACGGTACATATAATTTCATTCCATGCATATTTAAACTAGATGGAGAAGCAGTATAGTCAAAACTATGGAGGAGCGTTAATTCAGCAAAGAATACTGCACTAGAATTTTTTCTAGAGTGACAAGGAGAACGCGAAAAATATTTTTATGTCGATACTCACAGGATTGTGAAAACTAAAAAGAAACTATATGCGAAGAGCCACGATGAAAACAATAGCTTACCGAACGAAAACCTTTACAATTCTGTTGAGTGAATGAGCAAAATGACGCTATCACAGAAAGTAATAATGAAACAGCACAATGAATGATTTGGTCGACCTACCATAACGTGTGAAATTCACACGCCGTTGGGCTAAGTATTGGGTAACCTCTACCCTCACCTATCAAACCAAGCTTCGGGTTGAACACTGTGGTTTTGGTAATGACTATTTCTTAAGACTCAATTCTTGCAAAGAATTATCATAGAGAAAATAAACGTTACCTATAGTCATATGAAGGTAGCCTAAAGACCGACATACGTATAACCCACCAATGAATTCCGATGCCAGATGTATTTCCGTATATTTAAAGATTAAAATTAATGTTTTTTCTTCTTTTAATTTAAAAACTTGGATAGAGTCCGCATTATGACGTGGTTGAAAAGCCATAAAAATAAAAACAATGAACATAGGTATATATCAAATTAAAATTTTTCAAGTCTTTTTAAGTCTTCTTAAGAATCATATAGGTACTATAAAAATATTTTTCTTATTATTTATACACATGCTCTTCTTATTATATATAAAATATAGAATTATATAAATATAATACTATCGTCAGCGCATAACAATTAATATAATAACTAAATTCAGCTTTCCACTTTCAAAACAATGTGTTCACACTTGCTACTTGAGGGTCCATCAAAAACCTACCTCTGACCAGACCACACTGCCATATCATCTTCGTGCCCTAAGCCGCACGAACATCAGTGTGGTCGGGCTCTCATTTCAAGCATATACCAACCGAATTACGACTCATGATAAAGTGAACAGTAAGATGGGATCCTTGTCTTAACCGCTGAGTGAAGGTCACAATTCTTTAATTTTCATAACATTATCTATCATAATTTTAACAAGGGCACTAATAAGAGTAACGCCCAAACGTTCACATATTTTTCAACCAAATAACAAAAAAATTTCAATCTAAAATTAAACGAATTGAGTGTTTTTCGGCATCATAAAACGACTATTTTTAGATCCATTTCATAACTTTTTTAAATATAGGAAGCTCACCCCGAGACTGAGGAAGATTATTTGAATCAGATTGTTCAATTTGCATGACCAGAATGCACCACCACTAAATTTTAATTGCCATTACACGGATCTATTGAATTCACGATTACAATGCATTCGATTAAAAAAAAAAGCTCACTCCAGTCACTTCGCAGTCGTGCGCATCGCATAAGGCTTACAATTAGTTTGCGAGGCGTCACCACAGCAACAAACCTTATCTCAATAAAAACGCACCGAAATGTGGGATCGAATGACCGCTCATCATGACGCCAGCACCAGAATCCATAACTGGAAAACGTATAAAAAATAATAATAATCATATTCAGAAACGTTGAGCTATGGCAGTGCATTCAAGTCATGCAAACTTAGCAACCGCTTTGGCCGCCGGGGCGACGAGTGATGCATCTCCGGTTTTATATCCCATTAGGGATTCAAGATGGATAGCGAGGACGTTAGGCGAAAGATTCTGCTTCCTATCGGCGGAAGTATTGCCGAGGGAAAAGCAAAAACTGACCGTCAACAAAAGAAAGACTACGGCGAGAGCCCTTTCGGTCATTCAACTATCAAGAATGCCTTACGTGGAGAAGTTTTCATGATTGATCGAGACCAGAGATAGTTCAACAGAACGATTACATGCAATTGCGATTAAAGCAGTCACAATTATTAAGAATGAAACCTACCGTGATGAAACACTTAGAGTAACAAATTAAAAACTAGTTGAACCGATTTAATTTTAGCATCCGCACATTCTGTTAATTACGTAGATACATGGGTGCCTTCATCATAGTAACGGAAGAGAAGCATAAGCGAAAGCATGATTATAGCAGTCATATGCGTCATTTCGCATTTATTAAAATGGATAATTGGCCTCCGTCCCAGTCAGGATTAAAAATTATGGAATTAATCCACAAATTAGGCATTTCATTATTAATTTACAAAGAAAGTTCTCATGATAATTAATAAAAATGATTCGAAACAAAGAATCCTTGTGAGCTACAGGCAATTTGAAAAAATGAGGCCCGACAAAAGTTATAAGAAAGGGCATTAAGTGAATAAATCTCGAATAGCTTATTACTTTAACAAATATTCGTTGATTAAACTTCGTGAATGAGTCGTAGATTGAACTGATCTCCCTAAACTAAAATTCTCTATTTTAAATCGCAATATCCCAAACAAAATTTATTTCAATGAAGTTAAGTAATTCTAATTAATGAATTCATGGAATATTCTCTTTCGATAAAATGTTCTTAGCGGGGGATTTGGTCCGTGGGATTTAATTATGCCACATAGACAATCTTCAACTGAATGCGATGCATAGAATATTAACTCGCATTTAGATACAATTAACCGGAAGTGATATCTCACCATGAATCCTAAATTACAACCTCATTATAAACCCAGCAGCCGCAGTAGTACTAAGCAGTACAGATAGCTGTGCCACAAGAAAAATATGTTAGTTACCCCACAAGAATCGATCCGAAGGATGGTTTAATAGCTGAGTGCAGAACGCAGCCAATACTAAGCCGGCAAGTGAAATTCGCACATCAGGGTAGGGAGGCCAAAACCCTGTTCCGCCTGTGGCCTGTGGTCTCCATGGAAAATCTGGAACCCACACAGCTTTAGTGAAGCTGAGGGCACCCAGAGGCGTAACCCGGAAAAGATCCCAGGCCCTCGGGTCAGCATCCCAGCATTCCACCCACTGGACAACCATTCCTCATGCTATATAAATAGCATATTTTTTCTGGAGTCATATGGCGTCATTGATTCAATTTCAATATGTCTATATGTCATTTCAGGGGTTGGCCCCAATATCCATTTAGTACCCAGGGGTCAAAAAATACCTTGGATACTTGGCCTAGGTACTGGTGCCGAGGAACTTGTACCTGGGATTTGTACCATAGTTAATGTTATCGAGATACCTAGTTTTCTTGCTTAAACCTCTGGTTTTTTTCTTAATGCACATCTAAATATATAATATACTTGTGTAGTTTTTATTTCAAATTTGCACCAACAACGATAATTCTAGTTAAAACTAGGTCCGGAAAAATTCGGTGACAATCGTGATAACTTGACTAGATGTGGAGACTTTTAGAGGATATGACACTAAGAAGAGGGCACCACGATAAAAAAAATTCAACCGGAATTACAATTCTCCCAATCTGCTTCAATCCCCATGAAAGGGAGGGCAATTATGAGGAAGCACCGAAAACTCGTGGAGCGAATGGGCATTATGGACACTTCCCCTTCTTTCCACAGTTCAAACACGAGGAACACGCAAACCTACCAACAGAATAAATCCAAGACAGGGACGGAAGAAGAGTTCCAACCTCCCGCCTCATTAAACGCATAACCTAAACAACGGTGAGTAGTAGAGATTCGCCCGTGATCCTCGACATCAATGATGGAAGGAGAAAAATACGGCGTAGACGAAATCGGGCACATAGATGCAACCAGGTCTTTAGCGACCGCGGGCACGAACGGGGAAGCGCGTGATCATGAGTGACGTGTACGATTCGAACTAAATGAGACGGCGTATTTCAAGCGAAAGTGTCATAATTTGGGCGTGGCACCGAAGAATGCAGTGAGAAAAATCGACCCGGGTTACAGAAAGTTCTAATTTCCATCCCCCACGCGAACCTGCCACGCCCCTAACGGCAACAATGAGACCCTTCTATTCTCCCCCGACACACCACCCTTACCCCACACACACACACACACCCTCCCCCCGAAATTTCACTTAGAGACGCGAAGTCGCAACAAATATTGGGCCAATAGAAAACGATCTCCCCCTCCCCCACCCTCCCTCCCCATCCCCTAAGAAGCTTACGCTCATTTTCCCAGAGAACCTTCGATATCCACACTTCCGTCGAGCACAAACAAAATTTCCTCGAACGGGAAACTAAAGGCAGTCGCTTCCTCATCCGACGCTAAAACCAAAAAACGCCACTTCGGCGGCTGTGAACAGGGTAAATTAAGTTACGTGATGAGCGCTGAGGTAATGTAATGAATGAGGATAATTAATTGGCCTTACGCCCTTACCCCCGGCGTTGTGCACGCCCCTGTTTGCAGTTTAGCATCTGAAAGGAACTTCGGGACACGCAATACCTTCGCCACACACGGGCTCACCTACTTTTTCACCATAACTCATAACCTAATTTAAATAATGGTATTGTGAAAAAAAAATCCCGTGTAAAAACATATTTTTAAAAAAACAGAAAAAGTCACGTGCGTTAATGAAGGTTAGCAGTCGATTCATTCAAACTCGGCACGTTAAGAGTTAACAGTAAAAACAAAACTACACTCTGAGACGCACATCAGCGGCATCGTAACCTACGAGACGAGTTTTTTCATCGTCAATATTTGTAAACTTAATTATTGTTCATCTGGATTTCGATTGTGATGTGGCTCCCCTGGCGTGCAGGTGCACTTTTTTTTCTTAAGCTTCACTGCTCGTTGACCAAGAGGGTGCATAAGTATTTCGGATAATTCAGACTTTTATCGAATATCTCCTGAAGCTTCAAATTCAGTCATCCTCACGCTTGCTCTGAATCCATAAAAATCCCCCGAGATTCCCTAAAATGTTTGTTCCCTCTTCCTTCAGCAAGTGGCAATTAGAGCCTCTTAGGTGAAATGAAACAATTTGTGATTATAAGACGAAATTCAAGTCCGGGTATTCCCGGTTATCATCGCGGAAAGAAAAAATAGCTTATAGAGGATCATGAAGGCAGGCAGACAATGAAAGGAGGTTATAGAGGTAATTTTTCTTGGAATTAATGATCGGAGCATTTCGGAAATTACGTTTTCGAATCGATATGCTTGTCTTCGTGAAATTGATGTAGCGCGCCATCTCAAATGATAATTTGTCATGAGATAAAATTGAAAGTTAGCTGCTCACAGTTAGCTTATCACAATGTGCTGAGAACATCAGATGTTTTACTATAAATTCTGAACTCACCAATTTTTTATTGAAATAAGGTGGTAAAACTTCATGAATGCCCCTTGTAATTGCCCGTGTTGCCTTGTGGCTCTAGGTTCGCTCAGGAGTTATTACAGTTGTATTGCTATACATCCTGTTATTCTCACCAATGAATAAGTGTTGAGGCTGTCAAATTTTGTAAAATTTTATCATATAATTATTTAACGCATATCATATACTTCATTGTTAATGACAGAGCTTTGCTGTTTTTGCGATGAATATTAAATTCACACGAAATACGCGCAGCATCGATCGTCTAATAGCCGAGACCACTGGACACACAAAATATATCGTAAGTACTCTATTATATCTTTGACATCAAGCCTATCGGGGATAAGTTCGTTTTTGTCCAATTTACTTTCTTACGGTGTGCCGTTAACTTCGCTATGCCGATCGATTGATCAGAAAAATGTTACCATTCATCTGGCAGAAAAAAGGGGCAGAGGAAATCCTTGCTCCCTCCCGAAATTCTGAATGAATGATTCCACATGCCGCTGAGCGTGATATATGATGCCCCCAGACCCATCAGAGCAACGTGAAAATTACCTTACACGCGGGTTGTGGAAAAACTAAAGGCTGTCTCATGATGCGCTCCACTCCAAGATGATTCAAAGATCCAGCTAGGTATCTTGCTAGGTATCTTGGATTAGTTAATTTTTCTCCGTAAAATGGACGGATTGTCTTCTTGTGCTGGTCCTTCAAAAATACCAGCAAATTCCGCGATTCTCGATTCTGACGATCAATTCTTCCATCTAATTCGAATTTGCAGTCTTTCATGAACCTGAAGAAAAAGTATCAGCTAGTTTTACTTCCCAATTAAGCTGTTATTATTAGAACCACCAATATATTTTTGCGTTTATACAGAATACAATTGAGTTAGAGTCTTCATCATGGATAAAATTAAGGTAAACCAAGACTGAATCACGACAAACTGCAATACTATCACGTTACAGAAATGGAGAATGTTTGAAGTATTAATCGGGTGAAGAAATAGATGAAGGCATTTGGAAAATTGTTACACAGAAACAACATAATTTTCTAATGTTGCTATTAATCGCGATATCTTAAAACGTAATATATAATTAATACAATCACCAATCATAGTAATCAATCCAAATGTTGGTTTGATGGGTGAGGGTAGAGCTCACTCAGTACTAAGCCCAACGACATGTGGAATTCACACATCAGGGTAGGAGGGTCAACTCCTTTCCCTGGGTCGCCTGCGATTTCCTAGGATGGTCTGGTACACGAAAAAAACGACACTTGGACAGAGCCTACACTGTGTCATCCTGAATCCCGAAAGAGACGTCGCCTGGAATCTAACCCGATCCCTCCTGTCAATAGCTCAGCACACTACCCACTGCACTAACCACCCCTCCTTATAATTATTAAAATAAATTAATATAACTAGGTAAATTGAAACTAATTCTCATTTTATATGGGCACATGGAGCACATGAAAAATGAAGGATGGGTATAATTTACTTTATTTAGAACTCAAATTGAATGTCTCAAACATTTAGGAATCATTAAAAAAAAGGCCTTGCTCGTGAGTGAGCGCGTGTAGCTCTCTACTTTCTAGTCTCCAGAAATTCAGTCTCTATTCTTTAAAAAGCCGCTGTTATCGAATAGAAATAGTCAAACGGTTATTAGAAAACCTATGATTGAAGTTACTAAATACGAATCTAAATTGCGAGAATGACTCAATAATGTACTGGAAGAATTCAAATCGAAAAGGTTTAATTTTGGCACAGCAGAAACAATTCCGACCCCCAATTTACATTTTGTGGCGATAACCAAATTAGAAATTAAGGGTGATAAACTTATGAAGCATTCGTCACAAAGAATCCTTTTTATCACCCAATTCTCGAGTTCACCAGAAGACCAAATCATTCCTGTTCGACGCTGACACAATGGGGATAATTTTAGCTCCAGCTTTCATTGGTAGGCGAGACCACGAAAGGGAAGTTGAGAGAGATTGACTGCCAAAGAGATCGATATAAGGAATCGTTTTCCCCTCACGCACATTTCGTGACCACAACAGGAAGAAACACGTACGGCAAATTCAAACTTCCCGAAAGTGAAATGATGTGAATTACTATTAATATTCAATGACGCTAATGGCTGGTGGCCTAACACTCCCTAATACAAGCCCATCTTGGCGGCTTACAGGGTAGCATGTAGATGTAGAAACAACTGTAAAAAGTATCTGTCCATTGAACTATAACTAGTTGGTTTGTAGCTAAAAGTTTTGAAATTGCCAGGCTACTCATTTTCGTTTGTTTAGTACCTATACTAGAACCCACTGCCATACTCTCCTAAGACTGCTTGAAGGACAGTTAGAAAAAAGTCAAATTTACTCAGAATATATTTTTCCTCAATTTCACCAAGAATGTGCGATATATGGGTAAATTCCAGTGGGCATTTTACACGCATTTCACCCTTAAAGATTGCTTTTAGGAATGGTAAAGGGAGGATGTGGGTATTGTTATGTGGGTATATTATTTGAGAAAAGGGACTAAAAACTTGCTTTAGATTCAAAATAGTCACCAAAAATTGTCAATATTCTAGTCTTTTGCAGTGAAGTCTTCGAGGAATCCGCGAAGACTTCACTGCGATAGCCCGCCGGAAAAGCGCCAAATCCAATTTCAGGTATTTTATTCGTCGATGAAACATGTGCGTAAATAACCTGTTCCTTTCAGATTGTAGGAATAGAACTGCACTTTAGCACCTCGAGCAAGCAAGTCAATCGACATAGATTAATTTTTTCCGTGACTCGAAAAAAAGGTGACTTGTTAGCGCCCATAAAACGATCCGTACTGAAACTTAGTGGCGGGTGTTGAGTTGAATAAACGGAACTTCAAGGGCGAGCTTTATCCCCTAGCGACCAGATGCGCGGTGTCCTTTGAAAACTCGGGCTTCAATCCCAGACTCTGAAGAAGAATACACAAATTCGAACGAAAGCAATTATTTTTCGACAACGCCGAGGGATCTCGAGCCATGAAATTAGACAAATCGTGCCACCCTCACACCCTCCTCCGACACCCCCGACCCCCTATCCCATCCCAGCGCTCCTAGCGAACATTTCGGGAGTTGCACTCCGGAGTCGAAAAATAAGTGACTGAAATTGGAGAAGAGATTTTTTCTTCCCATTTTTACTTCCACCCTTTCACACAAAGGGAGAACGCGCGGGAGTCGTCTTTTCGATTATTTCCTTTTCTGAAAAAAAAAACAACCAAGGCGTTTCCCCCTCCCCCCCCCCTCTCGAAAACTCCGAATTCGGAAGAAATCTCACGTTCTCCTGCAATCACATTCCCGAGGAAACTTCTACCCCCTCCCCACCTGCCCTCTAAGAGTGAGAAGTCAAGGGAGGAGAAAAAATGAAGAATGGAAAGCGGACACTCGAAATTTGCCGACTTGTCTCCTCCGACGCTCGTGGCAGAAGTGCAAGGGATTCGAAGTCGGCAGGGTTGGAGAGGGAAGGGGAGATGAGGGCTGGTTATACAAAGGACTCTTCCCACGTCCCCCTTCACACCCCTCCCTACCCCAACCCACCGTCAAGACGAATAAGTCGCGAGGCAGATGGATAACTACTACGGGTAAATGGTAACAATGGGAGGAAGGGTACGACTCCTCTGGAGATACCCTTTTATTCCATTTCCTCCCCCCCCTCCCCAGAAGTGCTCGCGGACGGCGCTCGTACGAAAAACGAATGTTTTTTTTCAGAGAAGATAATGAAGGGAAAAGATGGGAGGGGAAGGAGTGGCGCGGAAGGGTATTGATAGCGCAGCATTGGCGGTCGGGGAGGGAGGGTGGGGAACGGAGGGAGCAAGGGGTGAGGTGTCCATAAAGCAAATCGAAAGGGAAGAGGATTTCGAGGCCCCTTTGTATTGAAAACCCCACGCACAGCGATCTACCTCGCGGGTAAAGAAGAGCGGCATACGAGAGAAGGGGGAGGGAGGGAGGGAGAGAATAGCACTAACGGAATAAATACGTCATCGAGACAAGTTCGGTGAGGATTTCATACTTGAATTCCCTCTTCGAAACTTGTTTTCCCTGAATCTAATTCGTTTTTAATCGACACCTAAATTAGCGACAGATGGGACTTGTTCATGATGGTCATAAACCTGTGGCCCTGGTTATTCTGAATGTTTTTGACGAATGCGAAAACCTCGACAAAAATAGCAAGGAGATAATTTATAGATTTTGGGTTGAGGCGAAGAATGATGTTTCCTCCGGGTTTTCCAATCGCTTTGACGGCTGACTTGAGCCGGAGGGATATTGCTTGCAAGCGGAGGGTATACGAGCTTTAGACATTATTCAAATTTTCCGAGAGGGAAACTCAAGATTAGGGTGATGCACTGAATGAAACTTCGTTGTCGGGTCAGAAAAAACGGCGTTAAACTTGTGGTGCCATTTTTAGTTTCCGCGTGGATACTAGGTGTATGGCTTTTATCCGCGGACTTCGTTTTTCTGATTTTTTTCGATAGAATGTATCGCCTAACTTTCTCATTCTTTTCCCGACTAATGCATTTTCTTAAGACCGACCGATGCTCTGATCCAAAATATATGCATTCCTGTGGGTTATTTTTTCTCGGTCAATGACTTCACAACAGAATAGAGCTGAATGGGAAATTTTAATGAGCGAATGTTGAAATACTCCTCACGACCAATACAGAAATCGCAACCTCTCGCCTTTGAGCTGCTTGATGCCCTCCGTCCATTTCCCTGCAGTTCTTTCGCAACTAAAAATTCACGTTTACGAGACGGAAACAGTGTTTTATTTCAAACAAGCTAATGAAATGTGTGCTGGTTAATGGCCTCTGCGTAAGCACCTATAGAGACATAGTATGAAGGCTCTTTTCTTGTTTGCTGGTTGCTTCTTTGCTAAGACGATTAAAATTGTTTCTTTTTTCTGTTTTAATTTCGTTATCTCTTAAAGTAGAGATACTCAGAGAAATTTTACTTTTATAAGCAATATAAAGAATTACTCAGGAATTAGGTTTCAATATTTTGCAGACCAGTAATAGGTATTACAGCATAAACTGTTTGATAAGGAGTTACAAACGAATTATTTGATTAGTCGCAAAGACTTAATACATATCTAGCATAACTGGTAAGACTATTTAACTCTTTGGAGATATTGCTCAACTTATATTTTGAGAGTGAAACCACTTATTTTCAAAAATATTGATAACAGCTACGTTTAAAGATGTAGATTACCAATAAGACTCAATTTCATAAATGGCTGGTGGCCTAATACGCCCTGCCACACGTGATTGGTGACAATTCTTCGCCACCCAAGATACTATTGCGTATACAGACGAGATAGACCAAACAGACTCTTACAAAGGAATATATTAGATTAGACCCCTACTCTTCCTAACCTATATCAATGATATAACCGTACGCTTCAATAGCAAAATTAAATTATGTTAATACCGTGTTATACCGAGAAATAAAGACCCAAGAAGATAATGACCAACTCTCATGCGATTTAGATATAAGTTCTGATTGGTGCATGGAATGGGAGTTAGAACTGAATCTGGGGAAATGTACTGTGATGACCTTTTGGAATAAAAGATACGGTAAACTTGACTGAGTTGTATTGACAGAATCGAGTTAAGAAGGTCGGAGCAAGTGAAGTACCTAGGAGTCATTCTTACCCCAAATTTCATAAGGCGAGTAGTTGGAAGGTACAACAAGAATGTTAAGGAGAGATGATATATTGCGTTGGTTAGATCATATTTGGAGTATGCGGCATGTGTTTGGGATCCATCCTAAAAGGGGTTGATAAAGGAATCAGAAAAAGTGCAGATTAGATCCGCGAGATTAGTGAAAAACTGCTACAACAAGAAGGCTATTGCAACAGGCACAAGCGAGGCTTCGGCTTTTAGATAGATACAGGTGACTTGAATTTGCTTCATACACAAAGAAAAGTATTAGGACGCCAAACTTTATTGGAAGATCAGACCATTCGGGCAAAATTAGAGAAATAAGAAAAATAAAGGTCGTCATTGATAGATTTAAGAACTCATTTTTTCCTCGAGCCATTCATGACCACAGTATCACCAAAAATAGGAAAACAGTAGACGGAATAATCAAGTTAGTTGATCTGATATCATTCCATAATAGGTTTCTAGGAAAGGTTTGATGTCCTAAATACCCCCTGCAACACGCCTTCGAGGCGGCTTGTATGGTGCCTCGTATGTGTATATGAACCCCATAGTAGTTGCGTATAGAGATAAAATATCGTGCATAAAATTTAGTTGAAAATTTTGGAAAGGTCTTCTGTTGGAATCCACTTAAAAATGAGAAAAAGAGGACTTCACGCCCCATTTTCCTCCCTTTCAAGTAAGTTTTACTGTCCAGAGGTGTTCTGGCGTTCGTGACTATTTCGTTTATGTTCCATCTTCGTTCTGTGATCGCGTGAACATAATTTACATGAATTTGGAACGTCGAAACCATAAAAAAAAATGATAAAAATCAATCACAGTAATCAACCTGAAGGTCGGATTGGTAGGTGAGGATAGAGCTCACCCAGTACTAAGCCCAACGGCGTGAGAAATTCACACATCAGGG
>LYUA01000877.1:167743-178283 GCA_002093875.1 Calopteryx splendens | reverse complement strand
GGATAAGGAGACAAGGTGGAAATAAGGCTCGGGTCACCTAGGCTACGGACAAAGCCGTTAATTACGTCCGAATAGAATGTCGTTGACCCCGCGGGAAGGTGCCCGAGGAGGACGAAAGAGAGAAAAAGAATAAAGGGGAGAAGACCCTCGCTAAGACACGGAAGGATGTCCCCCTCCCCCACATCGTCGCCTCCCATTCCAAACCCTCCCTCAACCCCTTCACAGCCGTCCTCGTCCCCGTTCCGAAAACCCCCGTCCCCTTACTCCGTCCAACCTTTTAACCACAAAGAAAAGAGAAACGGTGGGAGGTCACACGTTAAACTCTGGACCACCCCAACTTTCAACTTTGGCGTCGGAAAAGTAGTGTAGCGCCTCGCGCACCACCACGCAATACTTCTTCCTCCTCCTGCTATCCCGGTCACGCTAATGAAAAAGGAGACATAAGATGCCCGCGTGATAGGTACACAGGTCGGGTGATCAGTGGATTTATTCTCGACGCCAATTCCGGAAGATGCTATTAGCGGTCTATTCTCTCACCTCTGCAGCGGATGCCTGTCGCCTTATAGGTGACCATGATTACTTAAAATGAGAAAAACTAAAACTGTGGAAGGAACTCTATGCTGCAAACCCATTTTATTCCTTTGAATTGTTTTTTTGGAAATAGTTACGGACTGTCTGAATTAATAAATATAGATATGCTATTTACTCGAACATAATGCATGTCAAGGTGGCTGTTATTTTCCTTATTTAATGCTTGGTGTATTTATTTAATTACGTTATTTATGTTACAGTACAGCCATTTTTACGTAATAATATCCATATCTATTCGAGGTATTCTTGAAGGTTTGACAATAATCTGTCAATCTTTGAGATAACCTTGTCAAATGGACCTTTGAGAAAAATATTCTTGAAAGGGATGTGAATTAAATATCTCCTATAAGACAATCACAGTGTTCCATATAGTATCCAGCCAACAGCAATTCCATTAAAAATAATTAGTTACAAAAAATCTAAAATCCATTATAACAGGGATCCTTAAATTCGATGGCAATCCTTTAAGCAAAATTCCACTCTTTACGTTGAAACGATCAATTTTCTTCAAAATCGAGATGGAAATACTTTGATCCGTGAAGATTTGTATTTGAGTAATAGAGAAACGGTTTCATTAACTATTTTAAGAACAACCTAAATCAAGCATCAGGAATCCGCTTAGCCACGACCACTTATCGCGGAATTCCAGTGGCGGTCATCGGACGCAGTCACGAGATTGATTGGCTAGCTTGATAAGTTGCAGAGTAAACCTCGAAGGCACTCGGAATCGCGGCGGGAGAAATCACGTATTAAAGGCAACGGGCTCAAATAGACACTCACAACTTCACTCACAGATTGAGTGTCCGGAATTTGAACCCGAGATCCTCCCATTAGAAGCCGAAAACATTTCCTACCATGCCATACAACTGAATTTTCTTGATGGTACGAAAAATGTTGGGGAAAAAACGAAATAAGCTGTTCATCAAACACAGTCGAGCCCGATGAATGCGTTCTCCCCATCTTTTAAATGCTTTAGCATTATGACGATTTTTTAAACAAGCGTCTATGTCGAGAAAAAAATTGACGCTCTGTTAAGAGCCCATCACTTCACTTCAAAATCGTTTATTGACTCGTATAAAGTGTCTGAGCTTATGTCTATTTTACTGCCAGGTTTTTTATACAACGGCCGGATTCTTTCCCGAACTCTCCCGAAATCACCCTTACTCTGACTTGATGTTAATCTTATATTTTTGGAACTCATCCATTTTATCTTAGAATTTAAAAACACTAACCCGCATTCCCCACGAAAATAAACCTATTTCTAAGGGAAAGGTTAACCGTTCTAACAGCTGATTCTCGTCCATCTTTCATTAAAAACTTCCGTTAAATCTGAACAAGTTTGTGCTCCACCCCACCACGATGAGAAAAAAATCCTTACCTTTAATGGCTTGATTCATTATTACGATCATGAGGACTCTTCATTAAAGAAGTGGTTTCCTTTGAGCCCAACCGTATTCGATTCAACCACTCGAGGTATCAATTAACGTTTTAACAATCGATCGGGAAGCTCGCAGGCGAAACATTTTTACGCAAGAAATTGCGGTCTTCGCCACGCTGACCTCCCCCTCGACCTAATTCTCGAAATCATCAGTTCATTCGCAGCCGCCTGCAGCGTGTTTACCGCAAACAAGAGTACATTAGGCGTAATTTGAACCTAGGGGGGGCAGCATCAAGCGAGCGAGAGGGGGGTCGAGGGGTAAGGTGGGTGGGTGAGGGGGGNGGGGGGGGGGGGGGGGGGGGGGGGGGGGGGGGGGGGGGGGGGAGAGGGAGACAGAGGATTCGCTGGCTGGTTCACGAGCCGTAGCCTTTAAGCGGCCGTCGCTGTGTTTACGATTACATGAGCGACCTCGTAATCCAGCCTCCCGGCGACATAGCAATGTTAAGGGGTGTTAAGTTAGCGTGTGTGCGCGGCTGCCGTGGACGCTACGCCCACTCGTGCCCAGCCCCGCGAGCTTGTTTTATTTTCTTACTCTGGCACCAGAAGTCATTTTGCACCATCAGCGGCCCTTGATCTCTGTCCATCAAATCTTAAAAAAAAAGCTAAACCATGATTTGGACCTGGACTCGAACTGGAATAAATATGTGACAATCCCTGTCGAAAGTTATTTTCGCTAATTTCAATTAATCGCCGCGGATACGCAGCTTCAAATCATGGCTGAATGGTTACATGATTGAAAATAACTGCTCGACGTTCACGATCATGATCATTCCTTTGCGTCCAGAGCTATAGGTTGACCGGTTTCAGTTTATGAAAAAAAACTCATGGCAGTATAGGTATTAAAATCTCTCTTGGGGAATATATATCTCTCTCGAGGAATATATATGCAATTGGATTTGAAAAAAGTTGGATATTTATGAAAATAATACGATTTCAAAATGTTCCATACAAATGCTTGATGTGATAAAAATAATATCTAATTTTGCGATATCCGCAAAAGTAAAATACAGTCATACAATAAATAGTTTTACATTGGATGGTAATAATATTAACAATGCGTATTCATTATTGATTAGCCCCATGAAAATTAATCCGTAATCAAACAAAAAGTGTTTCCGATAGGGGAGAAGAGGTAATACGGCGTACTAAGCCCTATAGCGAATAACATTCACGCACAGGGATAGAAAATATGCTAAATCCTTTCTCTGTATGTACCACCTGCGGTTCACCTTAAAAATATGGTGGCCAGAAAATCACAGTTAGGGTGAAGCTGGGAGAGTCATGAGGCCATTTCTCCGAGCTGGAAATTAACTTGCTGACCAGATTTTTGTCTTCTTCTACTTCTTCGAGAAGACCAATCATAAGTTTTGTAGCGGTTCAATTAGTTGAAGCTTCTCTCTGGGAGAACGTTTTTAGGATGTCACCAGCATAAAAATTAATTTTCGCATGAACATGAGAAGAGCATTTGCCTAATGAATTCTATGTGTTGATATTTGATCCCTTGAGGATAGTTACAAATTACGTGTGGAATGTGAATAAATATTTCGCTTACATCAAAAGCCTTAGTTTTAAGCACTTTTAAAGAGGACAAAATCGAATAAAGTTATCCTCAATGTCGTTACATCGCGACATTAAAACTTGTTGAATTTGTTTTTTGAATGCCTTTTCAACTTAAATTTGACCTCGACATATCGCAAGTGCTGCTGCCTATTACCCAGGAATATAATTCTTCTATTTCTATCGGATTCCAAAAAAGTATCAAATTCAGTGCCAAGAATGAGAACGACACCTTGAATTTCAGGAGCTAAAGGATATTTTACCAAAAATCAATTGTCATCTATGATTACTTTCTTAACGGACAAGTTGAATTTCTAAAAAAATACGAATTTTATCAAAACGGTAAGATGAAAAAGAAAGCTTTGTTGACAGATACATACTCGCCTCCGCGTTCAACCCGTCTATTCTTTCACTCGCCCTGCGCATAATTCTACGTCCGTAGTGCTTCAAAACGAGAGGCTTGACCGCCCGCGCCGGCACTATTTGCACCTTCCAAAAGTAGGTGGATCATTAGGTCGCGGCAGAGCACAAGAGCGAGAGAGGAGGCGAGCTTGGAGCGTTCCGCGACTATCAAAGGCGGGCGGAAAGGTTGTGCAACACGCAGTCCCACTTTCAAGCAGTAAGCTCAATCTCGTGATGAGATAAATCCCTTCTGGCGTTCCCAAACTGATGGTCAGGGTGCCAAGGAAAAAGTGCGCCGCCGTCCCTTTGTAAACTAACCTTGACCGTCCGTGTGGGAAGATCTCAGGAGTCATTTGAGGGTGTTGAGTTTTACATAGTTTGCTGGATGTTGCCAGCATACAAAGAGAAATCCGACCCTCTTCGGTTGGAACCTAGGCCAGTGCGCCTACGCAATCGCCACCCCCCGTACAAACCTGACAGATGTGGACCTTGAATGATCGAAACCAGTAAGTGACATCAGAGGTCAGTGAGCTTGCAATAAGTTTTTTGTTTTTAAATTCTCACAAACAAGTGCTAGCTTATCTACGTGGAACATTATGGCTTCCTATTCATCTACTCGATTACATTTTAAATTTCCATTTAACGAGAAAAATTGAAAGATACTAGCAGTCACTTTTAGCGGATCTTTTTGATGCAATAACGAAATACCTCCTTGCTACATTATAATCAGTTGTCAACCAGCAGGACCGTAATTTGTTTGCATTCCTCTATTCTTCTTCATTTCAGGTTACTCCTGGTACCACCTGGTGTTTCGACTTATTTCTATGTTAAAAGCAACTAATACTTCGTATTGCACGATCACGTATATGGTCACGGAAATTCATGGTTGTGGGCCCAAATGTAAACGCTGAATCAGTCCTTAACATGTTTCCAACGAGGCTATTAACATCTGCTTCGTTATCGTGTCGCCTTAGATACAAAATGCATATGGCATACATTTTCCATTGCGAGGAGGCAATATGAGAGGAGCCAGTAAGAAAAACATTTCTCAGCCAAAAATAAACCCAAAACGGCAAAAAACTAACAAAAAATGTTTCACTTTGAAAATATATTTTCATTTTAAAATAGCAAGGAAAAGAATGAAGACAATTTAAAGGTATATTTCACTTGTAATTTTCATTAAATGGCAGTTTTCGGTTTTTTTAATAAATAACAAAGGGCGATCGCCCTTCACCTGAATAATTTCAGACTAATTCCGAGAAAGTTCGACGAAAACCTCTCTCTCTCTCTCTCTGAGCGGACCGTATTTTACATCTAATAATATGGCAGAATTGCACAAGGCCTATCGTGTCATTTTTATGTCATGATAAAAATTTAGCGAAGTGTATATTTGTGTACTCAGTGACAATAAATCATCAAAAACTGTGGCAGAGGGGTAAATGTTAGATAAGTGAGGCAGAGGGAGGATAAGATTAGCTATTTCCGACGGAATAAAGGGAGGCAGAAAGTATGCGGAATTTAAGAATGGGTGATTCTAAATGTGGGTTGTCATGGAGTTTAGCTTCGTTTCAGGCGGGGCTTCGAATGTGGCAGCGGCTGGTCTCTGTACCCACCAATAAACTACCTTAGCCGGTGGACTACCAATAACGAATCTTCTTCTTCGCTTTCGCTCCATGTATTAGGCAGTTTTGCCTGTTACGGTGCCCATCTCTTTTTGGTCCTAACACGCAACTGAGTACGCCGGCGCACCCAGTTGTGATCAACACTATTTACCAATTAATCCATCCGCTTAGTTCTTCCATTTGATTCGGTATCGGATGGGAGTTATCCGATGATGAAATTCTGAACAGAATTCGAAGGGGTGCGGCGAGAACGTTTACTCAATGGACGTGCGCATCATTTGGAAGCGAGAACCTTCCGAGAAGAGAATACATACCTACTGCCATTTAGCATAGGTTCGCGTCAGGACGCCACAATCCCCGCCAGGACGGAGGAAATATGGGCCACACATGTACGTTAAGAGGGCGCAGGAGTGAAGTTGTTTTGTAACCTTTTCTCACGAGANCGTCACAATCATGGCACAAAAAATTCACCCCTGTCCTGCGCCCTCTTAAGCGAGCTAAACACTTGCGTGGACTTCACCGGTAGCAGTTTTGGTCCCATACGCACTCGCTGAAGGGAGGGGAAACCACAGAGGGGAGCTCTCGGTGACCCAAGAGACCCCGCAGGCGGTTTGGTGTGCGGGTGGAAATTTCAAGGCATTAAAAACATGGGGAACGGAGAAGCAACTACAGAAATGTCACCGCTATGGAATTTATAAATCACGTTATCTCTCCACGTTTCTCAGACAAAAGAGTTTTACGTTTCCACGATATTTTGCAATGCAATGTTTATAACGACTCGCATGCCTCTGAAAGACATCCTACCTTGGGGTGGTCTCCGTGCTCTATCCCGTTCATATTAACCTTTCCCCTACAAAATTACATTTACTTGACTAAATCATCGCAATAATCAACCCGAATATTGGTTTTTGATTGTCGAGTGCAGAGCACAGCCCTAGGCTGAGACCTAGGGCATGTGAAATTCACGCATTTGAGGTAGGCGGGCCAGTTCCTATCCCTATTCGGATTCCCATTAGGATCTAGCCACCATAAAATCGCACCGCTTGGATTTTGTATGACATTTTCCAAAGGATTAACTCGATATTTAACTCACCGGGACTCTCCAGTAAGTAGTCAAAGCACTCTTTCCATTGAACTACCATGCCATGCTAGTAGACTACTGCGAAGTGGATTTAACACTGAATTCAAAATCTCGGCATTGAGATTTCGGTATTCGCTCAAGTTCTGTGACTCTTCATGGTGTCGGTAACATGCTTTAGTAGCCGCCACTGGAACTGGGGGTCCCAGAGTACCGGTCATCAATAAAAAAATTGAGAAAAAGCTAAAGAAAGTTATTTTATTAAAATAATTTTAAAGGAAAAGGACAAATGAAAAAGAGAAAATTTATGTTAGGGAGATTAGTAAAAACAGGAATTTTATCAGTAACAGAGAACATCTACAATGCGTCTTTAACATAAGTTTTTCTGTGATTACGAACCGAGGACAAAATTAGCATTTAAATGTCAGTTGATTAGAATAAAAAATTCTCAGCCTGACGAAATTCGAAGTAATTAAATGAGGGATTAGTTCGATCAGATGAAGAAAGAGGGGAAATGGAAGCACTTTCCGATCTCAAAGGTATGATATCGGCGTTCGAAGGTCTTCGAGGAAAAAATATGTAGCTGGAAATGTGATTTTAAGAATATCTGTCCCCATCAGTCACTCAAAGGTGAGAGGGAGTCATTTCAAAGCCTTTTTAACATCGATCCCTAGCCACCTTTCAAAAACTTATTTCCCCCTTTCTTGAGTGTGTAAGATGACTTTATCAGAGACGCCTAGATGGCATTTAAATTCATTAGCTGTTAATAATTCAGATTAAGTCTGAATGAATAATAGTAGCTCAGATAAAATTATTAGTGCTATATTAATTCCACTCCGTTGGCGTTTTTCAGAGAGTTAGACGTGCAACGATGAAAATCATAGCCTCGCACTAATGAGTAGACTAAATCACTGGAATGAGTAGAATGCGGATTTCCTTAGAATTAGTAATACTAATGATTTTCTTGAGACAGTATATTCAGTAATTGATATAGTTAGTATAAAAGTAAATAATTTAGTTTAAATGGATTCGATATGTTAAATAGGCCATCAAAAATTGCAACGAAACCCTATTTTTCTTACTTTATCAAAACCAGGATAATATAACATTTTTAAATTCATAATCTTCACTGATCGAGAGATAAAACAGAAAAATCATGAAATATAAATAATTTATTTTCTTATTTACTCTGTTAACAGTAGATAAATATTCATAATAATACATGTTTTAATAATTTATCTAGTGATCCCTTTTTTATGTGAATATTTGAATTTAATTGTTTTAAAGGTTTCTTTTCTAAATCATTCAATTTCCTCTTTAGATACTCTTCCAAAATTGTTCCAAAGTCCTTTTAAACAAACACATTATACATATACAACAAGTATATTAAGGGATTTAACGAGTAGGTTTAAAAAACAGAGGTATTAATTAAGGTTACAAGAAGTAGAAAGCTATTTAGAGAACGAAAAGGATAAACGAAGGATTGTTTATATAAAAAAACAAGCTGCAGGAATTTAGATTTATTTTTTGCATAATTAATGCTATGCATACGCGAATAAAGTTGTTTTCACTTTTTACTACAAAATATACCCCTTTAACTCGTTTTAAGTCGTCAATAATTTAAGTATCATGATTGAAGTGATAGCTAAAATATAATCCTAATATTTAAATCCAACAAATATATTGCATTTCGAAAGTGTGGCCAAAATGATATCATCATAATTAATTTAAAGCAGGAGGCAAGAAAATATATGCGTCATATCCATGCAGAGTAATAAATATACTGCTTACTAAAAAGAGAGACCCTACCTATGCTGGATGAGATTCGGGCCTGTTTATTTCACATGTTCACTATTCATAGAATATAAAACATCGAGTTCAAGGTGAGCCTATTTAATATACTGCATCTACCGCAAATTCAAATCTAATCCAACAAGTCATTCCGCCATTCAGTGCATATGTATCTCCTGTGACTCTCCAAACTTAAACTTCAATAAATATTTTAATTTGACGGTATTTCATTATTGGAATGTACGAAGCAATGCCGTGTCAAATGATTGTTAGTTTTGAATACCTCTATTGAAATCTAACTACAAATTATTACTTCTGCATATTGACATTATTTCCTGTTTGCGTCGTATTAGGAGTTCATACTTTTTGTTCTAGTATGCATCTACTATTGCTATTTAAGCCGCCGCGGGGGCGGGCGGCAGATATACGTGTAATGTATATCACAGTATATCTGTGCTTTAAATCTGAAGGACAAATCTAATAAAGTCTTGAATAAAGTAGGTACGTGTTTTCATCGGAAACGTCTAAATGAATCACAACTAAATCAGGGTGTTGATATAATCGGTATGGGCAGTGAACGCCGTAGGTTGGCGTATAGGATTTTGCGAAGGTGAATCTGTGCCGAAACAGGGTGGGTGCTGAAGGCAACTTTACATGAATCAGCTTGGTTGAACAGTGGGAGAAATTGATTGCTCCTCGGGGGAGTGAAATGGAACCATTGGCATTCCCCTCGGATTCACCAATTTGGACAATAATGGGTTTCGGTACGAGGCAGGGGTTACCGTAACTCCCGTATTTCTTTAAATATAAAATGAGGCGATGGCAATAGAGGCATCTGGAATCCTAGGAAGATCTGGAATTGGGAGGAGGGGTTTATAAGCAGCGAAACGGTTTCACCCGTTAGTTTTGCCACTTTTTAGTTTGCCTTTTCGTAGTCACCTAGGAAAATGGTTGAAGTTATTGATGAAAATGTTAGATTCATCCTTCACGAACATAAACCGTAAGAAAATACTTCTAATCGTACACTTCACGCCGTTTGTTCCCTTTTCGGGGACGTAGTGTCAAAAAATTCTCATTTAAAGTTATTTCAAGGGACATACTCCCTTTAACTAATTTCCTCAACACTACCATGCCCCTGCATACTTTTTTCTCTCTTGCCTGATTCATCCTTTTTTCTGCACGCTCTTCCTTTCCTGAAATTTCTACTATTCCTCGTCTTGAGAGTTTTTTTTACCACATGCACCCATAAATTTCTCGGCGTACCCCGTCCTCAAAACACCACCTACCTCGTACTTTTCTCTCGTATATATTTTTGGTGATTCGACTCTCATCCGTTTTCTCAACATGATCAGAGCAGCGTAGGTGTTTTAAGTAGGTCACAAGTCATACGCACCGATCAGGTGTGCATCCAATCCACATTCTTTCTTCACATTATCTCTCTAATTTCTACCACAAACACCTCCAGTATCCCATTCCTAACGCATTTATTCGAGAATATGCTCATAAGTAGGAGTACACTTTATAATTTCACAAGCTTTTTACTGGCACGAACTGGGTTTTCGAAGTATAGGCGTCATCTGCCGATGCCTGAGGAGGTAGTACCAAAAAATGACACCCATGCGACAAATATTCATTTATAAAGACAAATATTAATTTTTTTTAACTAGTTCACATAATACTAGCAACCTTTCTTCCGGAATTCACACGCTTTTTAATATCTCAATCTATAATACCATGTTTCGCAAACATTCTGCCAAGATTTTTTATGCCTCCAATTTTTTCCTCCTGAAGAGTTCGGGTGCGGAGAAGCATCGAGTTTTTAATAAATATTGACGCAAGAAAAATCCCTTAAAAGTTATTTCATCTCCCCTGCCGGAGGCCTCTTCAGAACTACTGAAGGGATCAACGGTAGTGGAGGATAAACATCAATTTTTTTAATAAATATGAAGGCGGGAAATTTTAAAAAGTTATTTTATCACCACAATCATATACTTGCAAAATTATATCACCGTTTACACTCAATATAAGCATATAATATATATATATATATATATATATATA
>LYUA01000877.1:154382-164658 GCA_002093875.1 Calopteryx splendens | reverse complement strand
TGAATTTCACATGCCGTTGGGCTTAGTACTGTGTGAGCTCTACCCTCACCCACCAAACCGATCTTCTGGCTGATTACTGTGATTGGTCATGGTATTAATTACATTTACGTTTCAACATCTTGCGATTAATAGCATTCTTAGAAAATTATGTTTTTTTATTAATAACTGAAGTAAAAAAATCACCAATCCTGACGTATTTAGACACAGCTTTTGACCTATCTATTCCTCTTCTTTCGATAAAACTCCACCATCAATAACAAACTTGCTCCGTATTATCTCCCCACCCCCGAACCAGATTAATATGCAAAAATTATAGCCTTCAGTGACCAGCAACGGAAAACCACAATCGCATTCGCATCACCCACACTTCACGAAATAACGCACAAAAGGCCCTCAGCAGTACCAATTCCATTCTCGACGAAGCCCATGACCCTACATTAGAGCCATCGGTAAAATGCTATCCTTGAGAGCTCACCCGAAAAGGAATGGTATAGAGGGCTATTAAAGGCAAACCAAATGGCGACCTAAAACGCATGAAGATGACCATCGTTCCAATTTCTAACGTCTTCTATCAGTAACCTCCCGAATGTTTCACGCCGTTCCTCTGTTCATTTTCATTGCAATCCCCACTTAAAATAAATTCTCTCCGTACACACATGGTCCAAGGTATAACCCGAGTACCAGAGTTTATTTAAAATAAATATATTCTATTCTAAATAAATATTTTGAAAAACATTGCGTGGGACGGGGGAAGAGAGGACGTCGCGGTCGGTGGTACAGATGAATAGGAGACAGAAAAAGTAGATGGAGAAGATATTGAGAAAAAGTATGACGTCGATGGCTCCTTAAAAGGGAAGGTGTTGAGTAGGAGTGGAAACGAAGAGGAATATTGGGCGGTATGAAGAGGAACAGAAATTACGAGCTGGAAAATTCAATAATGTAGGCCAAATGACGTTTACGTGGTACAGAGATGCCTTAGGGAACTAGCAGGATATTTCATAGATTTCAGGGGCCGACAATACCCTACCTCTAAATTGAGATATAACAAATCCAACTAAAAAATCTAAATCCCAATCTCACCATTAATAATAATAATATTCGTTTATTGTCGTAGGCCCCTATAAGGCCCCTGAGACATACAGTGCTCATAATTACACTACATTTCATTTACAATATCAAGAAAATATAACAAGAAAAATAAATAACGAAAGAAAATAAATAATTACTTATTATCTTTCGTTAACTTTCTGAAGTATCTACTGGTTGAATTATAATCATTTAATGTACAATTATTTAATCAGTGACCTTATTCAACCAGTAGATACTTCAGATAGTTGGTAAACATTATATAATCAGATAATTGCTACACATTATCCAGAACATTTTCACGCATCATTTAGTGCATGCATCCAGTCTTTCAGGTAGGTTGGATTGTGTTACACATTGGGATTCTATTTATATTTTATACATTTCGTACTTTTCCAGACAAAATGGCTTCAAATAATTTTGTTTTAAAATTTGGAATGGTATGGCACATTTTTAAGCTATATGGTAGTGAATTCCACGTTCATGAGATCAAAGCCGTGAAACTTTTATGATATATTTTAGAATGCTGCTGTGGAATCCGTAAGTTGTAGGGATGGGATCTATTAGCTCTGTCATGGGTTTCTCTGTTGAAAATGAATGATTTGAGCAGCCTGTCTTAAAATCTTGAAAGCTGTAATAAGAGGCATATATAACCGCCTTTCTCTTACTTTGACCCAATTTGAATTTTTATACGAATATGTTACATTATCCCACTGTTTCAAATCACACACAAAACGCACAGCATCATTCATTGTCACTTGAAGTCTATTGTTAGTTTCTTTGTCAACATAGTTTAACACGCTACAGCAGTATTCATAGTGAGTAAAAATAATTTCGTTAACACCAGTTTTACGTACTTTCATAAGTAAAATATCTCTTACTTTATTTATCTTGTGGAGTGTTCTATGGCAGTTACTCCTGATGTTTTGGCAGTGAATTTTCCAGTTTAGATTTTTATCAATAGTGAGTCCAAGATTTTTTACACATAAGTATATCACTTCCATCTTGGGAAGCATTTTCAAAAGCATCTATCGACACTAAGAAATAGCGTTATACTGCGCATTAAGTTCTGCACTAGCATCTACATTTAAGTCACACAATTCGATCGTATAACTAGGAAGTGTGGCAGACCGTTAGAACAAAGGCCATAACATAGTGTAATCACGGGAATTATAATTTATTTAAGTTCTCATAAAAAGGGAAATTCAATTAATGAAAAATTCTTTCTGATATTTGGGTATTTATATTAGTTTTGATCGGCAATCATATGAGGGTAAAAATAAAAAAATATAGGTATAATTAATAAAAGCGCTTAGGCCTACGTATATTATTTTATTCGGGTGGCTTAATCGGCCAATTTAGTGAGAGCAGTTTTAATAATGCCCTCGGAATCAGAGTCCTTCAAAAACTGTCACTTTGATTTTCTTTTCGTGGCTGAAGGATCTCCCATCCTTGTTTATCTAATAATGCGCAAACGTTTCTTCTTGCAAAAGTTTCTTCACGGACCTTGCTGAGCTCCTTAAAAATATATGTTTTACCTTAATTTTTAGAAGTTAAGATGGCGAATACTCACGAACTTGTGCCACAAGCGTACAGGTAGAGGTGCAAAAATTTTGGAATCTTTGATCCAAGATGACATAAAAGAATTATTTTAAGATGTTTCGGTGGCCATTATTAACGCATAAAAATCTATGGGGAATTTACATGGGGCGAGGTCATTGCAGAACCACTGTACTTCATCTAAGTGAGATTTTACGTTAAGATAGGGGGTGGGGTGAGGATAATCCAATGGTAAGGTGAGTAGAGGGGGTTAGGGTTGAATGTTGAGGAAGGAGGGTAAGAAATGAGGGGTCGAGGTAAGCGTCCACTAATTTTTTACGCTTGGACTCGTGTGCTCTTTTTTAATTTTGACAACGATTAAAAAGTTGTGCATTAGTTTTGATTATATTTGTTATTAACAACTTGATGCTAGTCCATTTGTTGGATTCCGCTGTCGTTGTGTTTGAATTTTTTAATAAATTTTAATGCAGTTAAGATTGTGAAATGATAGTTTAACTGTTTTATTAATTGCTTAGTTGTTTTTTAATGTGATCTTTGCTCCACTTGTTTATAATATCGGTTTTGTATAAAAATGAATGTTTAATTCCTACTTTCCTGAGGTATCCTATAACGAAAACTGCCACTCTAAGCAATAATAAGCTCGAAATTCTTATCCCAGCTCACGGATTAAAAAATAAAACCTCATCTGATTTTTTTTAAACGGATGAGGAAAGTGCAACAAAGTTCGTGTCAGAAGGCAAAAGAGAACTATCTAAAAAATTTGATAGAATTGAAACGTTATCACGAAAGAATATTTTAAACAACTCACAAAATGAAAATCAAATGGTACTCCACCTTTCATCGTCAACTGTCCAAATTTTCTATACTTCATTAAAACACACTTTTTTGTATCTCCTAAATCTACCTATCACCCTGCAAGAATAACGCACCTTGCCAGAAAAAGGAACTAGGGCGTTTGTAGTAGTGTTATAATTTTCCAAAGAAAAAGAAGCGCATGCATTCTGAAAAATCGTTAGTGACATAGCGACCGATTTTGGAATACATTATGATCAATAATCTTATTAAAAAATAGAATTTTTCGGTAGTTACGAAGGCAAATAGATATAATAGATAAAAAATGTCTTACTATATGGGTTATAGTATTGTTTTTTACCTTAAATATGGTTAGTGACCTCTTAAATCAATCAACGATAGGCCAAGAATATGGAAGATGTTGTATTACACACTTTATTCATTCAATAGTTGGATTAGTTAAACTGTACACCTAAATTTTTCCGTTTACATATATTTTTTTGTTTTTATTTTCCATACAGTTACTTGAATTTCCGTTTTCACACATTGCAGTCCAGCATCCAGAATCTCTACTAACTAATTAACAATAACAATGTCAACCCGGCCTGCATTTTTCGATAAAAAAGAGTGATTAGGTATGTATGTGGATTATTGTCAATGCTAATTTTGGACCGCAATAAACCATTTTAAGCCCATTTTTATAAAATTGGAAAGGAGGAACTATGATTTTTTTTAATTCTTTTATACTACACCGAACATTTTGGCTCTGCAAAGCAGTAGATCATCTTTGTGCGGCCGGTCTCAAGGGGTTTAGCAACAGCATTCCAAGGTGTCAGTTACTTGGATGGAAAGCTTATCTGATCTCTATCCCAGTCCCGAGTAGAGATGATTGACTTAAGTAACTCCATGTGAAGACATCGGATCCTTGTGCATATCACGACGCTTCGTAATCACATATGCCTACCTAATATCCGTTCTTAAAATCCATTCTTAAATCCGTTCTTACTCGTCGCCGACGCACACACTCATCTTTATCACCCTATTTGCAATATGGTACAAGGCTCCATGGTGGTATTTGTCGCACATGGTGGTTTTGACCGAATCGTCTTTCTTTGAATCGTGTGCATATTTTGATGATGTAATAGTTTCTTCGTAAATAGGTACAAAATAATGCACAGGTAATCTCGTCAAAGGTAAGTAACAATTTTATTAAACACACTAGGGAGGAGCACACATATCCATGTTTTAAATGGTAAAAGCTCACCGAGATGGCATTTGAATTAACGCCGAACAACATTATTTTTACACGCAAAAACCTAATTTTGGTGCGAAAAATCATTTCCCTTTATTTTAATCAAAATATTTTTTCTCCTTCCGAAGGTGCATCTTTGATACCTATAATCGCAAAGATAAAAGATACTGTCATGTGCCTACATCTCTTACGTTACCAACTTATTTTTTAGTTTACTTTTGCTACGTTGAGCATGTTCCTTAGCTTTATTAGCCGTAGCTAGTCACTTTTAGCATTGGGTAGTAACAAATAAGGCTTTTAATTATGTCCGTGTTATCTTGAAAGATTTGTGTTTTTTTTCATTGGATCAGGGGTCAAAATTACATTCGTAGCACTGAGAAAATACTCCCTCCGTTAAGTTTAGCACCGTTTTCTCTGATTCGTAGTAATTTATCACCAACCGTTACAAACCCTTATCCATCAACCCAGGTCAAAGAATCTTTAACGGCACTATCACATTTCAGATTCATGAAATGTAGTAGCGTGAAAACTTGTCAGATGAAAAACCGCTCATCATATGACATTTACAGGACTTCTTCCACTTACATTTTGACTGCACGCACTAGAAAACAGCTTTTGTGTTCATATCTCCTTCAATGGACTCTGTGACCAGCAAGCCAATTAATTGGCGTCTTACGAAGGAGGTTGTTTTACCACTTAAATGAGTGTCTACGATTGCACATTCCAACCAATTCCATGACAAATGTCCGAGCAAGTTGCGAGGTGTCGGGGTAGGGAAGAGATAAGAATAAAATATGTCAATCTCAATGACTATTCAAGAAAGCGTCTTGTTGTGAAAATTCCAGTCAAATCTGAAATATTTTATTCGAAAGCAAAATTTCAATCAATTTCAACCCCGATCCCGAGGTTGTACGCGAAGCGATGAAGAAAATTTCAAGGAAAGATCGTGTTCCGTTTCATAAAATGATAAAAAATATACTACAAATAAATATGAACAAAATATTACACGGAATTTTATGGAGGTATTTATTGAAAATCTTTTAAAAAGCCCACTGACCACTCTACAGATCCTTTCAGATTGCCCTCGGGGGCTTTTTCTGGACGGGAAATGCTGGTTTATGGAGTTTAAGAATAGTGGTGGAACTTGAAATCTAGGTGAAGTATTATCCTTCAGATGAGGAAGCTTTTACTGCGGAAGACATCTGTCTCCACATGACGTTAAAGGACGACCAGCAAGTGAAAAGACTGAGGGAATTGACAGAGAAAGGCCAAAGGACACTCCAGGTATTCGCGAAATGGCTCGAGATAGACCGCCCGTCTGAAACTCTAAATCTATGTCGCGAAGCATTCGTTGCGACATTTTTAGCGGTCATCATTTTACTTCCTTGTAGATGATTTTTTTTATATTTATTGCTTGAAGGCTGGAAGGCGTGACGCGGTGGCCCAGTAAGTTTGAGCGTTCGGCTACTGACCCGAGAGTCTCCGGTTCAAACAAGTGTGACGCCTCTGGAAACCAAGCTCAATCAATTGGTCATGTGTGCTGTTCCGTGTACCAGAACTCCTCATGAAAATCCCTGTTGAAAGAAGTAACCACTCTGCCCTGAATTCGTGAATTTCAAATTCCGTAAGACTTAGAAAGAGTAGGTATAAGCTATTTAAAAGTAGGATAGGATAAGGTCATATGAAGCACAAATTATGGTAGAGAGGGATTGCACAGCTTGAGAACCAATGGTTATTTTGTGGGGATGCATAATAGAAAAGAGGACCGAATACTCGGTAAAAAGAATGGGATGCCAAAAGATTTAACAACGCGTTAGAGAATTTAAGTTAGAAAGGAAGAATGGAAGGGCGCAGTCAACCTATCCTTCGGATCAGTAATAGGTGAGCTGTAGTCTAACCTAACAACCCAAACGACGGGTTGAAGACTGGATTGGTTGTTTGGGGGTGTTTTGTGATGGAGACGTGGGTTACACCTGGAATATTTATAGTCACGCAGAGACTTGTGCAAAGGTGTATAGATCAGCTGGTAGCTTTGTCTCAACCCCATGCCAAAACGCAATCTTCTTAATAGCGCGGCCGTGTGGGAGAAATATCCTGCGGGGATGTATCGGTCAATGTCAGTACCACGGTGGCGCACAAAGTAGAGGTCAGGACTTTCCATTCAATCAGATGAGCATAAGAGTATGAGACTAATGTGCACGTATGCATGGTGCTTTTATGCAACAGAGCCATTTAAATTCTGTTAAAAATTAAAAATGGAGGTAAACTGCTCACGGAGAAAATTACATTTTATCAAAAGATATCGACACTGAAAACGTTTCCGTTCACTCACAACTCAAAATTCCCTTTTCAAGTTTTCTTTAAATATTAATTTGGCGTTGCAGTTTATAATAATGATAAAAAATCGATAATTTTTCCGTGCTCAAGTAACAATGTCACTTAACAACTTGTTTGTCCTAAGAACACTACTAAACGTAACACACATTTACGACTCCAGCTTTTAAATTATGTGTCCACAGCTAGGATAATGGTAAAATATTCTTCATATCATGCCGGTTATCAATTCGCTACGCTCGCGAAAATGAGCAACTCCAATGAGAAACGATTTTTATTCCGCGTTGAACCCTATGACTTTTGGTTTTGTTACGCATTCCGACACATCTAAACATCCGTTTCCCTCGAAAGACGCATAGCAAATTAGTCAGTAATGAGGGGAAGTAAAATTACATGCCATTAACCGAAGAGAAATGAAGTAGCGTTGCAACATAAATATTAGGGTTCAATTAAGCACGCTGCATTATGATCTGCATATTGAAGCCTTTTCCCAATAGGTGTATTTTATCATTTCATTGTAAATACACACTCTGAAGTATACTCTGGAATATGACTGCTCACTAGAATTCACGAAAAAAAATAATTAATTCATGGTCTGAAAAGCTTGAAAAATTGTCCTGCTGCCAAAAAAAATGCTGGGCCCGTGGAAATAGAAAATCCTTGTTTATAATCCCTGTTTCAAATTTGCTAAAATAAAATAATTTTTATCATGAACTCTATCGACGGAAACTATAAAAACTCTTGCTCATTATAGGTTATACGTGTTGCACCTATCGATGACCATGATTAAATGGAGTTTGAAAATCATACCTTGACGAAAACTTATCTAATGCCTGGGAATAGGTTCTTTCATGTTCGGTGGTCATTTTGTGAGAATAAGGGAGAGAGGATAAATATTTAGGTATGTATATGGTATGGATTTTTTTCAAAATAATTATAACGTACTTCTTCAGGGAAAAATTGAATCAAAATATTGACCTCCTTCCCTATCCAATCAACTACATTAACCTATGGTTAAGCATAGAAGAGGCGAAAATAAAACCGGAAGACGGGAAACCTGGGGGTTGAGGGCACTGACTTTGTCCTCGATACCGAAGAGTGAAAACGTTTGCTACCAAGTGTTATGTGAGTATGGGAAGGCCGAAAGAAGAGTGCCATAATCAGACACGTTGATAGCAAAACGGCCTCGATTTCCCTAAACAATCATTTCAGAATTTCCACTCGTTTTACCGAGGTGGTTTTTTTTGGAATTACGCATGCATTGGTCATTGATACTCTCAAGTGGATTGAATGGAATCAAAAATTTCCACGCGTTTTTTGGTGATTTAAAGTGTTTTAGGGATAATTTAATGTCAAAATATGGAACTGAAAATTTACTTTTAAATCAGATAATAAATATAAAGATACATCTGGGAAGGAGAGAAATACTGATTGTAGCTTCTTGAAATTAAATAATAGTTTTTTCGTGAAATTTATTGGTCACATTATTCAAGCTTAATTGATGCTACTCCTTAGCTAGAGGACATGGGTAACGCAGCTCCTTAACATCCATGATATTATACAAATCCCTTATCATATTCGAAATTTGTCTCCGCAAATATTTAGATCTAGGCCCAAGCAGTAATATGTTATCCATTGGGTAGGAATGTTATGATTTAGTTAAAACGGCCTGCTGAAGCAGTGGACTTGAATAGCGAGAATTAGACACGGGTAGTGAACATATGCATCCGAACTGAATTCCCACCATGAGAAAATTTTGACTTCAGCTGCATATTGAGAAGACATCCGCGAAATGTATTTTCCAAAACGGGCTTTGAATTTTTTGGAAAATTCGAGAGGTATTTCGAAGGAAAGCCTACGGAAATCGGGACTGATTATGCATCGTAAGCATGCGATGTGAAAAGGGCCCTCCATTCTCCAAGCAAACGGTCTGGGTTTCAATAGTTGTTCCAGCGTAAATAATGACTCGAGGGAGCCAGAAATTATTTCAAATATGTGGGACAGGCAAACCTTATATCAGCAATACGTTCGGCTGCGATGGAAAATGGCGATTTTCATTATAGTTTGGGATCATTATAAAATATAAATTATTCATAAATCGAACTGAATGTTCAGACGAGAGAAAATATTTTAACAATACAACTGGAATTTATTTATGCTAATGAAGTCTTCCGTTGCGCATGCATGTTCTTAAGAATCAAGGAAAAGGTAAGCAGTAAAGGTATTATAAGATCATGAAAACGGGGATTAAGGGTCATTTTTTCCGAGGCGTGGACACATTTAAGTAATTTGAAGCATTTGCCAAAAACCGTCACAGCAATACATCTAAACTAATCTTAAAATTTTGATTAATAACTACACATTGAACAATTTAAAAGAGAAGAACATTTTTATTCTAATATAAGAGTTTGTATTCAAGCTCTCAAGGCGATAGCAAGATAAAGATTTTTTTCTGAGAAAACTCATTCATTTTATTTTCTTCTGTACTTAGCTGTAGGAGTCCACAGCCAATTTTTTTTAGGCATGGGATAACAAACTGATTTTTAAACAATAGCTAAAAATATTCCCACAAATATTTTACTACCATAGCTGACATTATGAAGGCATAGTAGCTTAGTGGGTTGTGCGTTCGGTTCGGGAAACGGCCAGGGCTCGATTTCCGGCGACTTTGGGGATCCCACGTTTCGTCAAAGCTTCGCGATTTTTCGGGAAGAAGACCTCTCTGGGAAACTGCACGCGGCACAGGGATAGGAACTTATCCACCTTTCCCCGAATGTGTTAATTTAACACGCCGTATGGTTCAGTACGAGATGAGCTCTAACATCCACCCATCAGACCAATCCCTGGGGTTGATTACTACGGTTTTGTAGCTAATGCTTTAGTTTTCACTGCGTGTGAAAAACGAATTTTGTTCCAGGAATGCGGGTCTGATGATTTCAGCCGGAACATTATTTTCATCAGCGCAGCATTTTTACCCTCGAACGGAATTTCCAGCCGAACGGTAGTTCCACCTTGCCGGCGAAATTAAGCAAGGACGCGACCCCGGCCCCCCAAAGGGTGTGGGTGGGCAGGGCTGGGGGTGGAGGGGTCACACGCTAGAGATCCCCCGCAAGGTGCGCGGGGCACCACAAGATCGTTTTAGTCGCGGGAAAGGTGCGGCGGCGGAGGAGGAGTGGGGAGGAGAGGGAGGATAAATGCTAATGAGCGCGTTTCCGAGGGAGTTTTCGGGGATGGGGCGGGGGTATGAGAAAG